>JAKWIY010001294.1:0-22048 GCA_027704805.1 Solanum corneliomulleri | reverse complement strand
GGAGAGGAATTGTGGAGGAGAAATCAATGTAGAAGCAAATGTGGAGGAGAAGTAAAAAAGGAAAGAAGTAAAGTAGATAGACAATAAATGTACAGATGTAAAAAGTACAGCCAAACTACAAATCTCCTAATTTAATGGTAAAATTACAGATAAAATAAAATATATATTATATATTATATATTTAAAGTACAATTTGAGTAGCTTTGGGAACAACTTTTTAAAGCAATATTTTTTGTCCTTAAAGCTGTGTTAGTCATATTTAAAGTACAATAGCTTTGGGAACAGCTGTCCTTAAAGCTGTGTTAGTCATATTTAAAGTACAATTTAAATATATATTTAAAGTAAAATTTGAGTAGCTTTGGGAACAGCTTTTTAAAGTTGTGTTAGTCCTTTGAACTCCCTCTTCGAAATAAGGGAGATTTAAATATATATTTAAAGTACAATTTGAGTAGCTTTGGGAACAGCTTTTTAAAGCTGTGTTAGTCCTTTGAACTCCCTCTTCTAAATAAGGGAGATGATCGCAGACATATTGATGTATAGTGTGGACTATATTTGAAAATGCATAATAGCACGAGTATTTTAGATTATTATCGAAATTTTAGAGATACAGATTTATTAGATTAAGGTCTTATTATTTTTTTGAATATACATTTTTTTGTAATTTTGTGCACCTTTTCGACCAATGTGGCATTCAAATCTATCTCATGTGCCTCAATTTTGTGGAGTAACGGAATGTGCCACGTAAGATAAAAGATATATAAAATTACAAAATAAATAAGTTCAGGGGTAATAAGACCTTATTTTAATTAAAGTGTCTCTTTGAAATTTCAATCATAGTCTAAAGGGCTACTTATGCATTTTTCCTTTTGAAAAATACTTTTATTAAAATAATTACTTGTTAGAAGAGTATTTTTGGGGAAAAAAATAAACTATTTGTATTCACTAGTTCAGTTGAGAAGTATTTTTATGAACAAATTGTGTTTAATAAATTGTTCTAAAAAGTGCTTATAAATATTAAATTATGAAAAATGACAAGTACATTGCGTGTTTATTATTAAGATTATCTTAGAAGAGAATCAATTCTAATGATTTATGAAGGACTTTAATTAAATTTCGGAAAAGGGCCTAAAATACCCTCGAAGTATTGAAAAATGGTACACAATTACCCTCCATCCGCCTATTGGCCCCCAAATACCCTTCACATCCACCTTTGGGTCCAAATTTACCCCTTCATTAACGGACCAAAATTAAAAATACGGAAAAGGGCTTAAAATACCATTGAATTATTGAAAATGGTACACAATTACCCTCCATCCACCTAGTGGCCCCCAAATACCCTTCAAATCCACCTTTGGGTCCAAATTTACCCCTTCATAAACGGATCAAAATTAAAAATAATTAAATAATATTTTTTAATTACGTGACACTCAATCATTGATTGTAATTTAATATTTAAAATAATTTTAAACCCACCCATTTTAACTAAACCCGCCCCACTTGACCCAATTTAAAAAAATTAACCCATCTAATTGAAATATCCTAAAATCTTATTCCTCCAATTTTCACAATTTCCTAAAGCCAATTTTTAATAATTTTCATCAACAATCATATCATTATTTAAATTCACTAAATATTTCATCACTTTTTGGTGTTCACGTAAAAAATGATGTAATACAACGCAAGCAAACTAGAGAGGGTGTTTTTGTAAAAGATAAAAGATTGGGGTAAAATTTAATTTTTAAAAATCCCCAAATAATGAGATTTGGCCCAAATACTAGAAAACTAGTATTTGGAAATTTGGGATGTTTGCCAAAAATATTTGCCAAACAATGACAAATTGTATGCACAAACATTATTTGCCAAATTTTTCCAAATATTATTTGAAAAATTTATGGCCAAACGGGCAGGAAATGTCTTAGAGCAAGCAGTTTTTGGTCAACATGCTTGTTTGCTGACCAAGGGGTAATGTTGGTATATTATAAATTAAAAGCGTTGATTGACTTGTATCGAAAGCTGCTATGATTGTATTATTTAATTGTTGGACAAAAATACCAATGCATGTATATTTATTTATTTATTTGTCTTATGAAAAAGGTACTAATTTCTGACTCTGTAGACTCCATCACAAATATAGATCTTTTTTACGTGCGCGTCATTTTTTGTAATGCTGAAAGTAAGCTTCTACTCGGATTTCTATGACACGCGCTTAACTAGCGGCGGTTTCACAAAAAAAATGGGCCTCTTGATTTTTAATTGATGGATTTTGTACTCTTTTTTTTTTTGGCTTTTAAATGTATTTTTAGAAAAATTGAGGTGCAACTAATCAAACTAAATAGTGTTACAAATTTACTTTATTGTGTGGATGTTTATCTTAATCCATTCTAAAGTAATGTATCTATTAATGGTATTAATCAAATATGTTTTGACGTATTTGCCAAATGTTGTAAAGGATGATTTGAATGTCCTACAAAAGGGTAGTCTTTCACCCCTGTGAAATACACTTGAGGAGAATAACAAAGCTCTCAATCTTTATACTTGTCATCGTCATTTGTCTTAACTTATTTTTAGTGTATTCTTGTATTTTTCTCTCGTTTTACAACACGTTATCAGCACGAGTCTCTAACTAATTAATGTCTACTTAATTCGAAATTAACTTTTTTCCTACATGTTAATCATTTTTCTTTCCGAGTTAGATATACATTTATATGTTTATAACATATCTAACAGGACTTGCATAAACCTTTGATCCGTATTTTTATTACTGCATATATAACTTGCTTTAAGTATTATTGTAATACTTTATTAGGCATAATAATCAATACGTTTCAAGTTTATATTGTTATGTTATTTATGCCACTAATTTATGACTCTAAATTTAATAGTAAGTAATGTGATAGCACGACAGTTAGAATATACGTAAGTAATTTCTTGTTATACATTTTATGTGTCATAAAGAATATAACATTTTATTAAATACAACTTGAAATTGTTACTAAACTTTGATATTAGTTAAAACTAGTAATAAATACTTAAAACAAGTAGGAAATACATTTAACTCTTACTGTTTCAATGCTTTATGAGTCTATATTTTTAATCTAACATTAATGTTCATGCATATAATGTATTTTATACTCACCATTTACTTTATTATATAAAGTATTAATTTGTCATTTATAATAAACAAACCAACATCATAATATTAACTCAAAATTATTTTATGATAGTTTTAAACATGTCGAATTTGTCAAAATTTGAAGTTGTGGCACTTGACATTTCTAGAAAAATTTATTTGTTATGGCTACTTGATGCTGAAATTCACCTAACAGCTAAGGGTCTTGATGATAGTATAATTGAAGGAAATACGACATCAAGTCAGGATAAAGCGAAAGCTATGATTTTCCAACATCATCATCTTGATGAAAGCCTGAAGGTTGAATACCTAACGGTGAAAGATCCACTTGAATATAGGTTTGAAAGGGAGGTATGACTACCTCAAGGCAACTGTATCTCCAAGGGCTCATTATGAGTGGATGCACTTACGATTTCAAGATTATAAAATCGTAATTGAGTAAAATTATGTTGTATTTAGGATAACTTCCCAGTTGAAATTATGTGGAGAAACAATAAAATATGAGGACGTGTTGGAAAAGACACTAGTTACATTCCATGCCTCTAATATGATATTATAACAACAATATCGTCAAAAAGGTTTTCAGAAATAGTCTAAACTGATCTTATGTCTTATGGTGGCTGGGCAACATAATGACCTTCTAATGAAAAATCACGAAGCCTGTCCCGCTGGAAGTGCTCCATTACCGAACGCACACACAGTTGAAACACATGGTCAGTCTGAAATAAGATAAAATAATCAAGGCCATGACAATGTGCAAGGGAATAACAAAGGCAAAATACGATATAATAATCGTCGAGATGGTGGTCATAACAAAAGGGAGAACAATATGGGTTCTAAAAATGATCCTTCTAAAGGAAAGGGTAATCATTGTCATCATTGTTGCCTTAAAGATCACTGAAAAAATGAATGTCGGGCACCTGAGCATTTTGTCAGATTGTATCAAAATTCCTTTAAAAGGAAAGGAAATAAAGGTGGCGCCTCCTCCTCTAAAGCTCGAGCAGAGTCACATTTGACTATCAAAGATGATGTTTAGGAAGGATCTTCTCAAAAATATAATGATAATATTGAGGCAAACTTAGCATTGACAGATAATGCTTTTGATGGGCTCGATGATATTACTCATCTGGAAGTTGAGGACTTCTTTGGGGATCACAACTGAGATTGATAATTGAGATAGGAAATGAATAATGTTTTATGTAATTTTGATGTCTTAATTAAAGTTTATGTACTTAAGATTTATTTTGTTAAATTTCGTACTTCTTATAATGTATTTTCATTCTTATGAAGATAAATAAAAATTTTCAGTCTTCAGTTGGATCCAAGATGAGTAGTGGAGATATGTGTTTTCTGGACAGTGCCACAAGTCATACGATACTAAGAGAAAAGAATATTTCTCTTCTTTGGTAATGAAAAAGGCATATGTTAATACAATATCCGGTAGTACAAAATTGATTGAGGACTCTGGAAGAGCAACCTTATTACTACGTGGAGGAACATTAATTGTAATTGACAATGCATTGTATTATATAAGTCTCATAGAAACTTGTTAAGTTTCAAGGTTATTCGCCAAAATTGCTATCATGTTGAGACTGTGAATGAAGGAAAGGTGGAATACCTTTATATAACTACAATAAATGTAGATAAGCAAACTGTGCATGAAAAATTGTCAGCATTTTCTTCTAGGTTGTACCATACAGATATTGGTATAGTTGAATCACATGTCGTAGTAAACATAAGGTTTACTGATTCTAATTATCATTTGGCATGAACTGTTGGTCATCCCGGTTATAATATGATCCGCAAAGTAATTGAGAATTCACATGTGCATACTTTGAAGAACCAAAATGTTCTTCAATCAAAGAAATTTGCATTGGGGTAGAATCCCTTGCATTTTTGGAATGGATACAGGGTGATATATGTGGACCTATTCACCTTGCATGTGGAAAATTTAAATATTATATGGTCTTGATAGATGCATCTACAAGATGGTCTCATGTGTGCTTATTATCAACTCGCAATATGACTTTTGCGAGGTTGTTGGCTAAATAATAATGTTAAAAGTAAAATGTTCAGATTATGTAATAAAAATAATCAACTTCCGTAAATAAATCTCCAGTTCAACTGCCGAATGCATTTACTAACCTTTCATGGATTACTAAATCATACATCCGAGCTGCTAATGCTCAAGTTCGAGTTGATGTCCCTATAGGACAAAATGTTACGGCAAATGAGTCTGGACAACGCTTAAAACGTGGTAGACCAATTGGTTCCAAGGATAAAAATCCTCGAAAAAAAATAAATGATCAAGATGATGGTCATTATATAGAGTCAATTGCTCATGAAGAGCTCCGAGACATAATAAATAATGGCATCACAAAGTAGGTCCATGTACCTAAAAATAATGAGAATGAGTAAATCTCTATAAATTGTGTCTCGATGAGAAAAAAGTGAAATCGAAATAATATTGTGGTGGATAATACTTTTACCTATAATGTTACAGTTGAAATAATGCAACAAGATGAGGATTTGGAATTAAGATCTGTCAACGAGTGTAGACAGAGAAATGATTGGCCAAAATGGAAGGAACCAATTCAAACAGAATTGGCTTCACTTGAAATACGTGAAGTTTTGTAACCAATAGTCCGAACACCTGAAGTTCTCAAGCCAGTAGGGCACAAATATTCAGATATCTTCAAGGAAGAATTGATAAGGGATTATTGTATTTTAATGCATCCAAGTAAGAATTGATCAATTATGCAAATGGAGGGTATTTTTCCGATCTGCATAAAGCCCGATCATAGACAGACTATTTATTCACCTATGGAGGTACAGCTGTATCGTAGCGTTCGATGAAGCAAACAGTAGTTGCTACTTCTTCAAATCATGCAGAGATAATAGTCATTCATGAAGCCAGTCGAGAGTATGCATGATTGAGATCAATGACTTAACACATTCTACAATCACGTGGTCTTTCTATGCAAACAAAGACTCCAACAATATTGTATGAAAATAATGTTGCTTGCATAGCAAAACTAAAGGGAGGATATATCAAAAGAGATCAAACAAAGCATATTTTACCTAAGTTCTTTTTTTTTCACACATGATCTTCAATAAACTGGTGAGATAAATGTTTAATAGATTCATTTGAGTGATAATCTAGCAGATTTATTCACTAAGACATTGTCAACGTCAACATTTAAGAATCTAAGATATAAGATTGGGATGCGTCATCTACAAGATATAAAATAAGTTCTTCATCAAGGGGAGTAAGTATGTGTTGTACTCTTTTTCCCTTAGCCAAATTTTTGTCCTTTTGGGTTTTTCTGGTAAGGTTTTAAATGAGGCAACATTCAAGACGTATTAGAAGATGTGTGTACTCTTTTTTCTACACTAGGCTTTTTGCCACAGAATTTTTCCTAGTAAGATTTTAACGAGACACATTATCCATAAACATTCAAGGGGGAGTGTTACGAATCCACTTTATTGTGTGGATGTTTATCTTAATCCATCCTAACGTAATGTATCTATTAATTGTATTAATTAAATATATTCTAAAGTATTTGTCAAATATTGTAAAGGATGGTTTGAATATCCTATAAAAGGGTAGTCTTTCCCCCTTGTGAAATAAACTTGAGAAGAATAACAAAGCTCTCAATCTTATACTTGTCATCGTCATTTATCTTACCTTATTGTTTGTGTATTCTTATATTTTTCTCTCGTTTTACAACAAATAATTATTATTTTTTATTTTTGTACATTGATTTAAAAAATTTACAACCAATCAAATTTTAAACTACTAATAAGGAATAACAAATTGTTCAAGAAATAAGTTTACCGCTTATGAAATCAATTATGTTGATTTTTATTACAAATTTTAATATTTTAAAAAGGTAAGATAGATATTACTATAGTATCACATAAAAAAAAATCGAGGTGTTATTACTTTTCCTAATTATATATAATATGTAAAGTATATTTAAAAAAAATTCTAAATCACAATAATTAGTTTCTTAAAATATTTTTAAAAATATTTCTAAAAAAATTGATTGACTCTCTCAAAATTTCTTTGTATAACTTGAATTGAAACATGTGGAGTTATATATATTACGTGAAAAATATGTAAAAAGTACAATAAAAGCAATTTGAATATTTTTAAAAACATATTAAAAATATGAGATAAGAGTCTAAAAAATATTTCAACTTTAGTCGAATTTGCTATTACGATTCTAAATTTTCATAGGACCTATTATCTCTCTATACTATTTAATATTGTATTTTGTGTCCACGTGACACATATATACTTTTAAAATACACTATTAAAAATTCAGAAATAAAAACTACTAAATTTTGTTTGTATCACATAAATTAAAATAAAATGGATAACATATATTGGGCTCGTGCACCTTTTTATCTACTACTATATAGATAAATCAAATAAAGTGTATTAATATTGGTATAATATTGACACAATCTAGGTTCGTTTCCCACTACCTGCTCCGCACTAAAAAAAACTAGGCAAAATAAATTTAAAATTACTTCACGGATTAAATCGCGAGTAGTAATGCTGCTTGGAGAGCAAGAGAAAAATAGCATCCTTTCTTAACGAGAAATAAATTATATATACTACAACAACAATAACATATTCCATGAAATCTCATAAGTGATATCAAAGAGGCTAGAATGTACGCATATCTTATTATTACCTCATAAAAAGAGGGAGATTGATTCCAAAAGACTCTCAGATCAAGTGCAACAAATCTCGATATAAAGAAGAAGATAATAAAGAAAAAATCAAAACAAGAATTAGTGCAGAATTAGTTAAAACAACATTATAATCAGGTGGTAATTGATATATCATGAACATTCTAGGTAAATTATTATTAACAAACAATAATAAATCATGATAAGAAAACAAGAACTATAATTATATAACTATCTACTACCATTCTATTCTAATAAGAGTCCTCTGCACCCTTCTATTTAGAGTCATGTCTTTGATGATCTAAAGTTGTGTCATATCTTGTCTTATTACTTCTCTCCAATATTCCTTTGGCATACTTTTGTCTCTCCTCTTATCATCTATAACCAACCTCTCACACCAACCCATTGGCGTGTATATGCTCTTGTCTTTACATGTCCAAACCATATCAGTCTCGCTTTTCTCATCTTATCGAGCACGGTATAAAATTCAAAATATTTAAAAACACAACTTCATACTTGTAATAAGAATAAGAAGTAAGTGGAATTTTATCTGGGATTAGACACAAGTAAACCCTAGACTATGAACGAAATTCCAGAAAAATACTTAAACTTACCCCTCCCCCCACCCCCACCCCCACCGATTAAACTCTTTTTTTTTCTTCATATTTTTGCGTACCTTTTGTGTTGATGTGGCACCTTCAACCACCCAAGTTGCTTATGTTTGTATATAATCGCATGCCACGTGTGTAAATGTTTTATTTTACTAAATTATTTTTTTAAAAATAAGTTTTATTTTTTTAAAAAAAAACATAATATTCTTCTTTTCTTTATTCACACATTTTTTGCCTTGTATCTAAACTTTAGGCGGAAATTCAACATCAATAAATGATCACATCTATAAAGAAATATAAAATTTCATTTCATGATTCTTTATTCTTCATTATCAACACTCACTCCATAACCACTAAATTCACTTATTTAAACATAAAAACTCATAGTTATCACCATGAAAATTATAACCCACCACCAAATTTATCTCTTCACTACCACCAAATTCAATATCTACTATCAGTTTTGTTTTTCATTCAGTCAAAATTATCCAAATAAATTTCATAAAACATGGTCCGAAATCTCCATCGAAAAAACTACCTAAATTTTGAACTCTAGTTCGAAAAGAATTTAAAATTGAGGTCATTTTTTCAGGTTGAATTTGGGTTAAGATAAAGGTTGATTGAAGTGAGAAGGAGGAGGGTGTTATTGATCGAGAATTGAAGCGGTATGGAGGTTGGGTTGGGTAGGGGTGAGATGTCATATTGGGGGGGAGGTTTGGCAGGAGTGGGGGGGCGGCGGAATGGGGTAGGAGTAGGATAATTGAGGAAGGGATGGTAATTAAATCATTTATTTACGATTGTTTTTTTTTATAAAAAAAAGCTATTATATGTTGCCTAAATTAAATTCCTAAAATGATTTTTTTTCTCATTAGCAAATTTCAAGTAATTTATTTGAGTAAAAAATAAAAAAAATCTATCTATACTATACAAATTAATGAAAAACATTGAAAAGAATTCTCTTACAATTTATGTTGTGAAAAATGATAAAATTTGACTATTTCATAAAGAAGAAAAGAAATTTAATTTAAAACAATAGCAATTTAAGTTCTAAAGTAAATTAATTATCTCTTCTAATAAATTATAAAAATGTCTAATTAAATGAACACGTGTCCGTTATCAGATTTTAATATCATTTTATGTATCTCACATGCCTCTAAGAGAGTGAAAACACTTTATGTGCCCCCTCAGCACAAAAGGGTGTGTTTAGTACACTTTAGAATAATTCAGAGGAAATAGGTCTCATGTGTGTTGTTGGAATTTCGCATATAATTGAGGGGGGTACTTGTGCGTTTTTCCAAACATTTTTGTTACCTTCATTCATTGTTATTCTCTTTTATTTTTTTATTGATTTTATTTTCTGTGTCTTTCATTTTAATTTTATTTAAATTTAATTTCAAATGTCTTATATATATAATAAATTAATCTGAAGGATATCAAAATAAGTAAATAAAATCAAATAACATAAATAAGTTAAAATGTTAAAATTAAAGGACACTTTTAAATTATTTTAAAAAAATACACATAATTAATTTTAAAAAAAAAAATAAGTGAATGCAATTAAAATAAATATTTTTCAAAGAAATAAAGAAAAACAATTATATATATAAGTTTAATATCAATAATATGTGTAATAACTAATTATAAAGTTATCAAAAAAAAAAATGACACATCTCCGGTTTGTGCACTCATCACTTGCCTTTAAGAGAGTACGCTCTCTCTATATGTTATGTCAGCATTTGTGGTGTATTTATTTCATTTAAAATAAGTTTAGGAGGATAATAGAACTCTAGTTAAGTTTAAATATGTCTCTAAGATGCCGGTTATAGTCTAGGGATTGTGTCTTAGTCCATTTTATTTTTATCATTTAAATACATTATTGATTATTGAGATCTCATTAAAAAGAAATGAGTTGATATACGTAGTAATCAAAAAGGTTATTTTGTAATTAGAAATTAATGAGAGATACATTGTTAAAATATGGAAGAAATGATCAAACTAGTCCCTCTTCTTTGAGCTAATACTCAAACTGTTCTCCAAAATTTTACCTATTTTTTGCATTAATTTTTATCCATAACTTATGTATGGAATGTTCAATCGTCATTTTATATATTTAGTAATTAGTAGAAATAACAATTCCATATCAAAATATGTGAAAAGAAAAACACTTTGTTTTGTTTAGTAGAAATCCTATTGCAGGTAAAGTCGAAAGTTTTGTATGGGATGTACAATTTTTTCTTTTCCTCCAAAGTCATATGTTAAAATATTCTTAAGTTTAGCTGTGGCAATATTTCTAGTTGACAGATCTTAACATTTCACTCAGATTGAAGTTATTATTTCTATTAAATATATAAAAAGACGATTGGATATTTCTTATATAAAATTTTGGACAAAATAATATAAAAAAATAGGTAAAATTTTAGGAGAGGACCAAAAGTGCACCAATATCGCAAACATTAGGGACTATTAGTACTCCGTGTCAAAATTTAAGAATCACTTTGAGTCATAACCGAAAGATGAGGGACTATTTTAAGACTTTCTCTTAAAATATGTATTTATCATAGAAACTTTTTTTTGTTTTGAAAAAAAAATATTGTTTTTTACTTTTGCTTCAACTTTTCTCAAGAAGCCGACTGATTAGTTGACATCTTTGCAATTCCAAAAAAAAAGTGTTTCTACTTCAAATTATTAAAAGTGATCTTTTTAAAAATATATTTTTTTGGCCGCGAAACCACTTAGCCAAAACGGGCTCTTCATTCACATTAATTTTCCTATTATCCAAATGTACCTTGATAAAATAAGAAGTACTTATGTGTGACCTAGCGTTTTTTGTTAGCCATGGTACTTGGTAAATGTCATTTGGCTTTTTATTTTAATAATATAAAAGGGGGAGTTGAAAAAATGACTTAGGAATTCCAAGGTTGCAACCTACTTTGAATTCATGCATTCCCCTTTAATGGACTTCAATTGTTTATCAAATTACTTATTTAACGGGTTATATATATGATCATGGTCTCCCTAAGACTAATTGTCTATTGTAATTAGTAGTGTAACTATATCGTTGAGTGGGGACAGACTGTGGCAATTACAAAGCATTACGTCTCATCGTGTTTATCAACCAAGCAAGGTCTCTAGTATATCTCTATCCTAGATACAAATCAATTTTAGCTTTAGTAATTTGTGCAGCTAAAGCTGTAACTGCATCTACTTCCAACATTTAAACAGTCTTTTGTACCATAGGTCTTGTGCCTCCTCTATTCCACTAAGGATTTCCGACATTGTGAGATTTTATTCAACAAATCGAACAAGTCAACATAAGTCTTCTTCAAAGTTTGTCCTTCTATAGCTGAATTAAACAAAAAATTTGTGTTTGGCTCTAAACCCTCAATGAAGGCGTGGATCAAAACTTCATTCACTTGATGATGGGGTGGACAACTTGACAACAACAATTTGAATCTATCTCATGACTGGTATAAATTCTTCCCTCATTTCTGCTTAAACCTCAGTGTCCGCTCGTAAGCTTGGCTATTTTCCCAAATGGAAAGAACCGTATCAAACATTTTCGAGCAAGATGATCCCATGAAGTTATATAGTTCACTGGCTCTAATTTCAACTACCTCATTGCTTCCCCTAATAGAGAGAAATAAAACAAGAGGATACGGAGTGTACATCTCATTGATTTTGAAGAAACTTTGAATGTGTACTTATGGGTCCTCGTGAGTAAACCAATAAATTCTCCATTATTGTACGATAATTGCACCATATTCTACTTCAACTCAAACCTACCACTAGCAGGTGGTTTTTGGATACTCGAAGTAACATTAGTTGTGTGTGGATTGCCACGTCATGAACTGTCATCTCTCCCATTGCTACAGATGATGCTAGTTCGCCCTCAACTAGAGGGAGCAGTCTAACTATATCGTTGAGCAGGGATAGAATGAATCAATTACCAAGCATTGTAATTCACTGTGTTGATCAACCAAACAAGGTCTCTATGTATTATCCCTATCCTACATATAAATCAACCATAATTCTAGAGAAGATCATACTCATTTTATCCAATATTGTATCCTGTTATTCCTCTCTCAAGTTCAATTCAAATACTAAGTTTATTTCAATAGTGGTCAATCATGAGATCCTAAATCAAGGAAAAAAGAGCAATTTATGTGATAACCAATTTTAATACATCAAATTCAATAATATACAATCATCACGTAGCCATATCCGTAGAATAAGGGAATTTAGCTACTCATAATATAATTTTTAATCTTTAAGTATTTAATGTCATAACTCAGGGGTACAACCTATATGTAACATGATACATAGAACCCCAAAAGGTTTCATGTAACCCACTTAGTACATCATAACATAATATAATAGAAACGTGCAAAAATTTCAAAATACTTTCCATACAATTGAAGTCTCATAAAACGAAGTGGAAGTCTTTTACTAAACTTGTCTCAAACCATCTAATACACGAAAGTCTTAGGAACGCAATCCATACAAAACTTATAACATAAAAGAAGACATAAAGGGAAAGGAGTGATCAAGTTTCTCGATGCTATGAGGACTTACAAAACTTCTCTTCTAGATCTATTATGTACCTAGCCATGAGGATGGAAGTTAACATCGCCAAACCTTACACTTGTGGAAAATGCAAGAAAATAAGGGTTAGTAAAAAATGCACTAAGATAGCCATGTATAAAACCCATGAAAACATGCTAAAAGGGACATTAAGTTGAATCCGTGCACTTTGCTAAGTTTAAGCATCATTTTGAAAAAGTGGAGAAATACAAGTCATAAGCATAGAGACCTCATGATAAGACATAGACCATAACATGGTAAACAATAATCATAACTTGTGAGCATAAGAGATATCACCATAGACATAGACATAATCATTGAAATCTAGTTTAACATAACATAAGAGAAACATTTCATGAGACACCTCAAGACAAACTTGTGTAATGCATATGTAAGATACCATGATTTCATCCATGCTAAGGAAGTCATTTTAGAGCCTCATTTATGTTCATTACCTTTTTTATCTCTCCCTTAGGTTATTTCTCATATACAAGGAAACATTCACCTTTGGTCACACATGTATTAGAAAGTCCTTTCAAGCTAAAATCCAAACTAAGAATACATCATAAGCATAAGTCATAAGGCATATTCATTACATAGATTATCATATCATAAGAGGAACATACCATTAATAAACACAAAACATACTTGTGCAATGTATGAATAAGATCTCAAACTCTCATTCATACTAATTAAAACTTCTTTAGTAGTCATAGTTTCTACTAAACTTGACCTTGTGGGAATTAGTCTTAACCGACATAGACCATGCGAGCTAAACATGGAATCTGATGACTCCCTCACTGAAAAGGGTTTCTCCACTTGCTTAAGGTAGAACCATACTCTTAACTTAGGTTGATCCATTAGCTAAAGACTTATATGAGCACATAGTTATGGCATAAGGAGGTTGCTACTAGAAACCTGGCCATACAAGGGAGATGTTCCAACTCACACAATATCCACATGGTACTTAGCAATAAATTTTTTGCCTAACGATTCAAGTTACATCATTAGAATAGCTCATTAACTCCTCATGAAAGAGGTACCATTGGCCTATTGATTCAACATAAAGACTTAGAATACTTTGTCAGTCACCCATGAAAGAGTTCCCTTAGCCTACCTTTTCAAGGTATATCAATTAAGACAACTCTTTAGATCATGCGTAAGAAACTATCTCCATCCATGATAATTCTTATTCTTAGATTTAGTTAGGTGAAAAAAGTCTTTCAACCCTAGAATCATCATTATGTGAGAAAATGTAACAACTTGTACCTTAGATAGATCAAAATTCAAATTTTCCAAAAGTACAGGTGCCATCTACTGAGGGCACCTACGGACCATAGTTAGGACCACGGTCCGTGGACCAGGTTCGTCGACTATGGTCCATAAACCACATCTATTACCTATGGACCATAGGTAGGACCATGGTCTGTGCACCGGATCCATCGATCTTGGTCCACAAACAACGGCCAGGATCGTAGGTAGGACCACGTTTCGTGGACCAGGTCCATCGATCTTGGTCCACAAACGACGTCCAAGACCTACAGACCGTAGGTAGGACCATGTTCCATGGACCATGTCCATCAATCTTGGTTCTCAGAAACCATTCTCTAAATAAAACTATGGAGGAACAGGACGGACGGTAGATTGGACCATGGTCTGTCGATCTTGGTCCTCAAAACCCATTCTCTGAATCAAACTACGGAGGAACATGATGTACCGTTGATAGGTTCACAATCCGTGGACTAGGTTTTATCGATCTTGGTCCATAGACGACGATCAAGACCTACAGACCGTAGTTAGGATCATGGTCCGTGGACCAGGTTCATTGGTTACTCCGACAATAGTTAATTTAGGGTCTTTTGGTCTTTTCCTATTTTTTTTTACTTCTAAGTTACGTCATTTAGACCATAAATTATGAGGTTTTTTTTAGTCATTTTAATCTTATAAATATAACTAGAACTTACCTAAGTCAAATAATTGATTAAAACATAGAAAACTTAGAAGCAAGAGAGGCGAAAACGGTCAAGAACCCTAGTTCAAGAACGCAACAAGGTTTCATCAACTCCAGACCCAAAATCTAAAGATTTCTCCGTGGAATTCATAACCAGGTATGTGAGATTTCACTAGTGGGTTCCTTTCACCCATTGGGTCCCTAGTTTTCAGTTAGTTCTTGGTTCTCTTATCATGATTAAACCTAGGGTTTCTATAATTACAGCAAATCATCACGAATTAATTATATATATGTTCCAAATCAGTTTGTAGAGTTATTATTCATTTTATCACATGAATTTCTGAATCGTAGTTATGTATTTCTTTAGTTCTTGAATTACACATGCTATGTTAGATATTTAAGTTACTTCACATATACATGTCTTAGTTATTCATGCATAATTATCAATTTAATTGTGTAATTCTCAATTTTCATGTCCAGTTTTGAGTTATCCAGAATTTACAGAAATTCAGTCATAATGTCTTGATCACTTTATTAATCGGGAGTAGCATAATACCGAGTTGGACTAGGATTTAGCGTACCCAAATAATCCCAAAATTACTAGCCAAGTAGGTTGTAAGTCCCTTTTGTGGGCATAAGTTTAATGATCACGCTAGCATGCCTTTATACCTCTGGCAGGGTATATTGGGTCCTCTCGGTGCTAAAGGGGCGTATACATCGGACTCAACATCTAGCTCATGTGGTTTTATTATCGTTTATTAGTAGCTCCCATAGTTCAGTAAGAATCTATTGCACTGACCATATTTAAATTCTAGATAGTATTCAGTCTCAGCATGTTATAAATTGGGTCATTGCATCCAGTTAGCTTAGAATTTAGTATATCATGTTTAGAATATTATACTTCCTTTTTTGCGTTTTCAGTTATGTTTTATTTCAGCTTTATTCTATTTGACATGCTCAGTAACTGACGCATACGTACGCTACATCTTCTCTGATGTAGGTTCAGGTTCTCAACATCCAGATCACGCTTACATCAATTCACGATCTCCACTTCAGTAGAATCAGTGGTGAGTCCTTATTCTCCAAGGACAATAGTCATGAGTTTCTTTTAGTATTTTGGTTTTAGTTTCATTTTTTACTAGAATTAGTTGGGGCTTGTCCCAGCATTTCTATGCTTATTTCAGACATAGTTAGTTTCAGCTTGGTATTCAGTTGATAAATTCTTTTGATTAAACTCGTCAGTATTTCATTTGTCTCACTTATAGAAAATGGGTATTCCCATCGTATCATTTCAAATTATGATTTATCTTCCGCATTCAGTTTATTATATTTAGTATACTCATGATCATGTCAGCAGGGTTAGCTTGGGATCACTTATGGTCATAGGTCCCGTGTCCGCATATCAGGGGTAGCTTGGGGCGTGACAAACTTGAATCAAAGCAATAGGTTTAAGTGTCCTAGGATGTCGGAAAGGTCACACTAAGTAGATTCCTTTTCATAGATGTGAATGCACCACATTTAATGAGAGAGAGGATATGAAGTATTTTAGGAAAAACTTCACTTTCTTGTTTGTCTTCGTGCATAAGGTATGATCTAATTCCATCTAACTCGACGTTCTACATTTCAAATCATGCCAGGAATGCAAATGCAACTCCTTCAGTCCCAGATCAGGTTGTCTCCAATGCTAAGTTTAGGAACACATTTCAGATGTTGGCTCAAAGTGTGGCCGACTAGAACAATCGAGTTCAAGCTCTTACGAATGTAAATGGTGGATCAGCAGCAGCAAGGGTTCGTGACATTGTCAGGATGAATCCGCCTGAGCTCTTAGGATCACAGACCAGTGAGGATCCCCAAAAAATTTTCAATGAGGTCATGAAGATCTTTGAGGTGATGCAGGTCAATCGGAATGATCGGGTTGAGTTGACAACATACCAGTGATAAGCTCAAGGAGCAGGCCAAAGAGAATAAGAAGGCTAGGACTGGGAACTATGACCATTCACAATATAAATCGGGTGGTGGAAATCGCTTGCAGAATCAGCACAAGTTTTCAGCCCCAACCCCTTCATCAGCTAGTGTTCCATCCTCCAAGAACATGCAGATCAGAAGGTTAGAGCACCAGTCTCTAAGTATCAGGGAAGTGTTACAGGCACCAAGACTTACCCCACGTGTCCTAAGTGTAGTAGTAACCATCCAAGTGAGTGCCTCGCAGAAAAGAAAGGACACTTTGTGTACGGGATTTCTTGTCACAAGTTGAGGGATTGTCCTTCTAGAAAGGGTCAAGGAGGTGGTAATGGGAAATCTCAGTCTACAACTTCAGCAGCACCAACAAGTTACCCGACTCATCAGGTTAACTCATCTAGTACAGGTGGCGGTCAGCGCCAGAATAGGTTGTATGATCTTTAGGCTCGCCGGGATCAGGAAGGTTCTCCTAATATAGTCATTGGTACGTTGTGAGTCTTTGACCTTGATGTTTATGCATTGTTAGATCCAGGGGATACTCTTTCCTTTGTAACTCCTTACATAGAAGTCTGATTCAGTGTTAATCCAGAAACTCTCTCAAAACCTTTCTCAGTCTCTACTCTAGTTGGTGACCCAGTTATGGCTAGATGGTTATACAGGAAATGCCCTATCACAATCTCTCAGAAAGTCACCTCAGCATATCTTGTAGAGTTAGAAATGGTAGACTTTGATGTCATTTTAGGCATGGATTGGTTACATTTTTGTTATACATCAATCGATTGTAGAACTAGGATTGTTTGTTTTTAGTTCCAAATGAACCAATCTTAGAATGGAAGGGTAGTAGCTTAGCACCTATGGGTCAATTCATTACTTACCTTAAGGCCAGAAAAATGATCTCTAAGGGTAATCTCTATCATCTAGTTCAGGTTAAAGATTCTATCTATGAAACCCCAAGTCTTGAGTCAGTTCCAGTAGTCAGTGAGTTTACAGAAGTTTTTCGAGAAGATCTTCTCGGAGTTCCTCTGAAAGGCAAATCGACTTTGGAATTGATATTCTTCTAGATACCCAGCCTATTTTTCTTTCTCCTTACAGATTGGCTCCAGCAGAGCTTATGGAATTGAAAGAGCAGTTGAAATACCTTCTAGATAAGGGCTTCATTAGACTTAGTATTTCACCATAGGGTGCACCGGTGTTGTTCGTATAGAAGAAATATGGTTCTCTCAGAATTTGCATTGACTATAGACACTTAAACAAAGTCACAATCAATAATAAGTATCCCATCCCCAGGATTTATGACTTATTTGACCAGCTTCAAGGTGCTAACCATTTTTCAAAGATAGACCTCATATCAGGTTATCATCAGCATAGAGTCAGAGATAGAGACATTCACAAAATACCTTCAAAACTCGATATGGTCATTAAGAATATGTAGTAATGTCATTTTGGACTAACCAATACTCCTGCAGCTTTCATGGATTTGATGAGCAGAGTGTTCAAACAATACTTGGCTTGTTCGTTATCGTCTTTATTGATAATATACACATTTAATCTAGGAATGAGAAGAACATGTGAGTCATTTGAGAGTTGTTCTACAGACTTTCAGAGATCGCCAGTTATTCGCTAAGTTTAGCAAATATGAGTTGTGGTTGCAATATGTTGCTTTTCTTGGTCACATTGTATCTAGTGATGGGAACCAAGTGGATTCACAGAAGATAGAAGCAGTGAAACAATGGCCCAGACCACCTCTACTACAAATATTAGAAGTTTCTTAGGTCTAGCAGGTTATTACAGAAGGTTAATGCAAGGATTTTCATCCATAGCCTCGCCATTGACTAGGTTGACTTAGAAGATAGTCAAATTTCAATTGTCCAATGAATGTGAGTAAAGCTTTGCAGAATTGAAAACTAGATTTGAATACAGCTCCTGTATTTAGTCGACCAGAGGGTTCAGAAGGTTATGAGATCTATTGTGATGCATCCAGAGTTGTCCTAGGTTGTATGTTTATGCAGCGAGATAAGGTTATACCTTATGCTTCTATACATCTTAAGGTGCATTAGAAGAATATCCCTCTCATGACGTCAAGCTTGCAGCGGTAGTGTTTGCACTCAAGATTTGGAGGCACTACTTGTATGGTGTTCATGTAGATGTGTTAACTGACCTTAAGAGCCTTCAATATGTGTTTACCCAGAAAGAGTTGAATCTTCGCCAGAGGAGACGACTTGAGTTTCTTAAGGATTATGATATGAGTGTTTATTATCATCTTGGTAAGGAGAATTTAGTAGAAGATGCTCTTAGCAGATTATATATGGGTAGTGTAGCCCATGTTGAGGAAGAAAAGAAGTGAAGGATGTTCACAGGCTTGCTTGTTTGGGAGTTCAACTTATGAGCAATCAGACAGTGGTGTAACATTTTAGAATGGGGCAAAATATTCTTTGGTAGTGGAGGCTAAGGAAAAACAAGACAGTGATCCAATCTTGCTTGAAATTAAGGGTGCAGTCCATAATCAGAGAGTGGAGGTTTTCTCCCAAAGGGGAGATGGTGTACTTCGCTACCAGGGTAGATTGCGTGTTCCTGTTGAAGTCGAGTTGAGACAACATATTCTTGCAGAAGCCCGTAACTCTATATATTCTATTTATCCAGGTGCCACTAAGATGTACCGCGATCTTTGAGAAGTCTATTGGTGGAATGACATGAAGAGAAATATAGCAAATTCTATGAGTAAGTGCCCCAATTGCAAACAAGTCAAGGTAGAACATCAGAAACCAGGGGGTATGACTTAAGAGAGATATTCCTACTTGGAAGTGGGAAGTGATAAATATGGATTTCATCATAGGGTTACCTTGTACTCAGGATGACTAAGTCTTCTCGCTTTTTTATGGTCAAGACTACAGATTCGGCAGAGGACTATGCAAAGCTTTACATTAATGAGGTAGTGTGGTTGCATGGGGTTACTTTGTCTATCATCTCAGATAGAGGTCCTCAGTTTACCTCTAATTTTTGGAAGTCATTTTTGAAGGGTCTTGGTACTCAGGTTAATCTTAGCACAGCATTTCATCCACAGACGGATGGACAGGCAGAGCGTACCATTCAGACCCTAGAGGATATATTGAGAGCTTGTGTGATCGATTTCAAGGGTAGTTGGGTTGATCACCTTCCTCTTATTGAGTTCGTCTACAACAATAGCTACCATTCCAGCATTCAGATGGTCCCTAATGAGGCACTGTATGCGCGTAGATGTAGATCTAATGTTGGTTGGTTAGAAAAATAAACTTTGATAGGTCTAGATTTATTCCTTTATTCTATGGATAAAGTGAAACTCATTAGAGATAATCTTAAGACAGCCTAGAGTTGTCAATAATCTTATGCAGACGTAAGGAGAAGGGAACTAGATTTCAATTTGATGATTGGGTTTTCCTGAAAATGTTACCTATGAAAGCGGTGATGAGATTTGGAAATGAGTTGGAAAGGTGTCATATGAGTTAGAGTTGGAAAGGTGTCATATGAGTTAGAGTTGCTAGCAGAACTAGCAGCAGTGCATCCAGTCTTCCACATCTCGCTCTTGAAGAAGTGTGTGGGTGATCCAGCCTATTTAGTGCTATTAAGAGTGTGGAGGAGAAATATAGTCTTTCTTATGAGGATGTAAAAGTGGAGATTGTTGACCATCAGGTTAGAAGGTTGAGAAACAAAAAGGTCTCTTTAGTCAAAGTTTTGTGGAGGAGACAGTCTGTAAAGGGAGTTACTTGGAAAGCAGAAGCGCCATGAGAGCCAAGTATCCTCATCTCATCTCTTCCCTTCCTATTCCACTCCAGCTTCATGTAATAGTTCCTCTTAAGTTTTTAGTCATTCATACATGAATTAAGCCTCAGAATCATGATTCCTCATTTTGTACTTGCATTTTAGCGTATTTGCATATTCTTGGAACTCAGCTCAGTCCTCAATATTTAGTTGTAGGGATTGCAGCATTCTTCCTTCATTTCAGCTAGTTTAGTCTTCATTCGATGAAGAATGTCCTCCAGGGAAAGATAATGTAACAATTCATACCCTAGATAGACCAAAATTCAGATTTTCCAAAAGTGCAGTGTCAACTACGGAGGCCACCTATGGACCATATCTAAGACCATGGTCTGTGGACTAGGTCCGTCGATCTTGGTCCACAGACGATGGCCAAAACCTATGGACCGCAGGTAGGACCACGGTCTATGGATCATGTCCTTCGATATTGGTCCTCAGAACCCATTCTCTGAATCAAACTACAAAGGAACAGGACGGACCATAGATTGGATCACGGTTCGTAGACTAGGTCCGTCGACCTTGGTCCTCAGAACCCATTTATTAATTTAAAATTCGGAGGAACATGACATACCGCAGATAGGACCACGGTCCATGGACTAGGTCCATCGAATTGGTCCACATGCGATGACCAAGACCTACGGATTGTAGTTAGGACCACAGTCTGCGGACCAGGACCGTCGGTCACTCTGACAGTAGTTAATTTAAGGGTCTTTTGGTCTTTTCCTATTTCATTTAACCTCTAAGCTACGTCGTTTATACCCTAAACATGACTAAAACTTACCTATGTCAAATCATTAATCAAAACATATTAAAATTAGAAGCAAGAGAGGAGAAAAAGGTCAAGAACCCTAGTTCAAGAATGCATCAAGGTTCCATCAGCTCCAGCCCCAAAATCTAAAGATTTCTCCATGGAATTCGTAAAAAGTTATGAGGAGTTTCACTAGTGGGTTCCTTTCATACATTGGTCCCTAGTTTTAAGTCAATTCTTGATTCTATTATCATTGATTAAACCTAAGGTTTCTAAAATTATAGCAAATCATCACGAGTTAGTTAGATAAATGTTCCAAATCAGATTGTAAAGTTATTATTTAGTTTATTGCATGAATTTCAGAACCCTAGCTATGTATTTCTTTAATTCTTGAATTACATATGCTAGGTCAGATATTTCAATTACTTCCTATATACATGCCTAAGTTATTAATGCATAATTATTATATTAATTGTGAAATTCTCAATTTGCATGTCAAGTTTTGAGCTATCTAGTATTTACAGAAATTCAGTCATAATGTCTTAATCACTTCATTCATTGGGAGTAGCATA
>JAKWIY010001293.1:0-22252 GCA_027704805.1 Solanum corneliomulleri | reverse complement strand
TTTATAAAATATAACGTCGCACATATGGTTTAGTGGAGAGGAATAAATCTCATTTGGTAGCTTAGGAATTTACTCAAGAATATGGTGTGGATTGTGATGAAACTTTTAGTCCAGTGGCGAATAATACAGTTGTGTGAGTCTTACTTGCACTTGCTGCTAGCGTAGATGGGAAGGCGCTCGATGGACTCAACCAATGGGTTTCCAAATTCAAGAGCACCCTAGATATGTTTTTATGTTACGGAAGGCGCTCGATGGGTTAAAGCAATCACCAAGGGCCTGGTATGGTAAATTTGCCGAATTCTTAACTCAAAGTTGTTATTTAATTACACCTGCAGATTCAAGTTTGTTTGTCCGATTCGATGGAGGGAAGCTATCTATAATGCGAGTATATGTTGATGATTTTATTGTATCTGGGGATAATAAAGAAGAAATAATTGCTCAAGGAAAAATTATATGTCTGATTTCATATGAAAGAACTTGGATAACTTAATCACTTTCTTGGTTTGGAGGTTGATCATATATCACATCCGGGGAGCACCCCCTAGAAGTAACATGGCGTACTTTACCTATTGAAGGTCTTATACAAGCCCATACTTATCATTCATCGCGTTGTATAGTAAATTTAGCGGAAAATTTAAATTTTTCATAGCACATCATATGCTAGAAACATCACTTCATCTATATAAAAATATAAGTCATAAGACATATTTAGACTTTAAGTCTCTTTGCCATTTTAGACTCAAAAACATTAGAGTACATTAGGAATACGACCCTTAAAACATAATACAAAACTATACAATATTTAATAATACTTTACAGTAAGACATGAGTTGGGAATCCTTAGAACTTAACAACCCCTTTCCTTGAGCTTGGGAATCCTCTATCAAGCTCCTCAATCATAGAAATCCTTTTTAAGCATCCATAACCTACAGTTTGTGTAAAAATTATAGAAGAATGGGATTAGTACAAGAACGCACTAAGTATGACAACCATGCAAAAACATGCATTTAAAAGGGTCATTTTCTTGAAATCATACTTCAGGCATTTTTGAGTAATATTTATAAAATCTTTAGAAAATGGAATTTATATCATTCACATACTTCATATAGATATGTTCAAATGCCAAACATCATAGAAAAACACATATAGAATTTAAGTCATTTTGAGGTCACTTTACAGTGAGCTCTTTTATGTTATAATGAGCATTCCTTCCTATTATTTATTAACCTCCGAAGTAACCCTCTGGTGATACTTGGTGCAATGCATCACCTTAGGACACAAAGGAAAGCATATATACAACCTACACAAGTCATCACATATCATCATATAAGCATAGCACATGATAGACACGTTTTAGTCAAAACCTTAGGAACATCACAATAAGCTACATCAACTTACACATATAATGACTTCACTTCACACACATCATTATTAGAGCTTGTTCATGACCCCGATCTTTTTCTACTAGTGCAATGAAAATATGAAGCCCCATAGCCCCATATATTCTTAGTAAACCCTTCATGAGACCAGAAACTTTAGCATTCAATTCCTACCTCCACATATTAAGTGAAGACCACTCCATTCATATCAACAATATTCATCATATAATCATCACGACCCACATATTGCATATAAGAATAAGACCATATCACATAGACTCATACCAGGGACATCTTCATGACAAATAGACAAATACTACCATACCAGGCATAAATATATACTCATAAACATACACATTAGGTCACCTTCCTAGGACTTCCTAAGGAGCTACTTGTGCAATGTCTAGATGAGTTCATTACTTCCACCTATCCTAAGTAACCTCCCTTAAGCCCTCCTAGGTAAGATCCTATTCATTTACTTTCATTGTCCATTTTAATTTAGGGAAACTATAGCCTTAACCGACACTAAGATCATAGGTGCTAAACATGGAATTTGGTGTTGTCCCCTCACACCAAAAATAGGGCATATTACTTTCCAAGGTAAGACGTGAGTATCATACTAGCATATTAGGTGATATCACTTGCTATATCCTATGTGGCAAGCATAGTTTATGAAACTAAGAGATAGGTATTGTCCCTATACATACCACTTGGAAATTGGGCCCTCCTCTCATGGGAATCCATTGGATGAGTATCCCTCTTTGGGGAGTCAACACCCCTTGTAAGATTATAGGGTGAACCTTGCTCTATGGAAAGTCATCACCTCCCATTGTCAAGTTCACTCGGTGCTAAGCTAAGTTCCCTTTATTGAAAAACCATTATTACATTACTTTATAAAATATAGGCTTAGGAGTGTCATCCCCTCATATTCCTAGCTCATGGGTCATAGATGACAGTTCATCAACCTAAATCTTGTGAAAAATCCTTTCACATGGACATAACATATGTATTAGCACTATCTAATTTAGGATACACTTTAGCTCACCTTTCAAGGCTCCTTTATTGACTAGATCACCATTCATGTGTGTGTATACATATATGTGAGCAAACCTTTCACATAAACGCATTAAGGTTACATATGTTCATTCAATCATATTCATACACATAGAAACCAAAACTAGAAACCATCCTAATAAGGCACATGTGCAATGCATAGGCAAAGTCCCATACCCTTGATTATACTAGTACATCTATCAAGTCATTCTAGTTAAGGAAACACACATTTCATACTTTCATAGACATCATCTTAACATGCATAGTAGTAGACACTAGTGAATATGAGAACTTCCTTTCATTTAGACACCATGACCTAGACTACTTGTAAGCATGCATAATGTGTGAGAATGTGTATATTGGTCCACATGATCACATAATGGATATAATTAACATCTTGAGGCAGCCACCCTCTTGAGATCATAATGCACAATAAGCATATACCACACAACACCATTTAGCATAGGAGACAAGTCAACTTAATATTACACTAAAGACTCCTAACTTTTACTATTCATACATTCACATAGGGGTACATAATTAAGTAATTACTAACCATTTTAACTCATCAATGGCAGCACCTATACTTTACCCTAACATGGATATACACATGCTTATACAATAGTCATACAACCTAAATCACAACTACAATAGGAAAATAGACATAAGCTTCACATAGTGTGATCATCATAACTACATATTCATATATTCATCAATTTTCCTTCAAGGCCATAATCAACACGTATATAATTACAATAAATCAAACACCGCCACCATAAGTGGACCATACCACACAATGCCATACAAGGCTTCATCAACTACATTAATATAGAAAAGTAGAGGGATGAGCCATTCTTACCAATTCATCCATGTTTGATCATCATTGATCAATACACCTTTCTCATCATTATACATTATAGATATGTAGTTATATATACTTAAATCATAAACAAAACCATGTACAAGTCATCACAAGATGCACTACATCACATATATGGTAGAAAGTAGAGAGTTATAGATCATCAAGTAACTTCCCTATTTTTGCTCATCAATCATCATGTATAAATAATATGCATTTAGGACTATAGCTACATAGATATAAATAAAATCATGTATAAATATTATACATTTAGGACAGTAGCTACATAGATATAAATAAAATCTAAATCATGCTTCATCTACCGTAGAATTAAAATCACATAATGTTCAAAACAACATTCATATTGAAGGCTAAAAGAACCTAGATCAATTTATGCCAGGACACCTTTTCTTTGATCATCAAGAATTAATTCCCATATTTCATTAATAAAATCATCAATTTAAGTCAGTAGTTAAGGACAACATAACCTAAATGAAATACTACTACAATTGCCATAACCTCTAGATCATAGTGAACATGCTACTTTAGAAATCAATGGAATATAGAAGAATCATAGGCTAATCTACCTTGATCCACATGAATCACTTATTTACAATTCATCAATAACATCCATGTAAGACAGTACATACAACCATCCCTACACAATCGAATTCCACATTCATGCTTCATAGAGGAAAGGTTACAGTGAATCATGGAAATATTAGCTAAACATATTTAATTCTTCATACATTTAAGAGAACCGCAATTTAACCATTAACAAGCCATGATCACAATGCCTATGCTAGAGCTAAATCGATTTAAGAAAGAAACATGGGTTCGTCATGCAATTGGATTAAAATCACGTTAAAACCAATACATTAACATCAATTAGTCATGATTTAACCATTAAAAACATTTTTAGAAAGAACTCATAGATATATTGAGAAGAAGAACTTTGATCATGAAACTTTCTTTTAAAACATTGATAAGAACTCTCCAAGTGAAAGGTTACTAAGACATGAAGGATCACCATACCTTTGTCTAGTTGAAAACATCTAAAAATTGGTGAAGAACCCATGAGAATCCAATCTACAAGCTTTTTTTGATCTTTAACAACAATGGAGGTTTCTAGAGAGAATTGGTTTTTGCAGGGAAGGTAAGGGGATTGGGAATGGGTTGTTAACGGTTTAGATTACTTATATACACCAAAAAATAGGTAAATAAGTCAATTATACTCAGGTTAGTACGTGGGGTAAATTTCCCATTCATCCCTTAATAAAACAATGCGCAATGCAGCGGTTACAGTCCACAATCGACTGGGCATTGGTCCATCAACGGGCCGTTCTGTGCCCTCCGTCGATTGGGCATGAGGATGTAAAGTGGCCAATCCTTCCCCATGATAAGTTACCATCGAAGCCTCCCCATAAACGGGCGTCAGTCAACCCACGGAGCGTGCATTGGTCTCGTCAATTGACACTGCCAAGGCAGTGTCTAGGCAGCCTTTGGTCCTTGTTGTGTGCCCTTTTGCGGGGCCCTATAGAAGTCGTACCAGGACGTTTCCATCGTAAATTCAAACCTTAAAAATTTATGCACCTCCCACATCCGTTTCACCCAAAACAAATACACGTAACACTTCCAAACAGGTTAGGCTCCATCAAGACACACTTGAGCATCTTAAGGGCTAACTTTTTAACGTCTTTGACGTTCTTAAACGTTTGACCTCCAAACTTCACAAAGATCCATATACTTACTATAGACATCATTATAACTCATTTTAAGACTTCACCAGCACATGACATACAATGTATAAGCACACATAGACATATTAGACATATAGATGACTAGTCATCGAACGTCTTTGTCGTCCCTTGACGTTAAACTTCCAAATCACCTAAAACTTTCTGCGTCAATACCTTATTATAAGACATTTTATGACCTTATACCTTAAGATTATCATGTTAGGCTTAGACACCCTAACTCATTTTTGGGGGTCTTACATCGTACTCGAGGACGAATTTTTCTTCATCAGCGAAAGTATTCCATAGACTTGTTGAAGAAATTTGGAATGTTGGAATGCAAGCCAATTGAAACTCCAATTGAAACACATGTCAAAATGTGTGGACTGAAGGAAAATATTTAGAAGATGTGACAAAGTATTGCCAGTTGGTAGGTAGTCTTATATATTTAACTCAGGCTCAATCCAATATTTCTTTTGGAGTTGGTGTAATGAGTCGTTACATGTACAATCCAAAGAAGCACCATATAGAGGTTGATCGACGAATGCTAATATATGTGAAAAGTACAATTGGTTATGGTCTTCTGTATAGAAGAAGTGAATAATGCAAGTTGGTTGGTTATTGCGACTCCGACTATGCAGGAGATCATGATACTCGTCGTTCAACTATTGGATTCGTGTTTAAGCTTGGAAATGGAGCAGTTTCTTGGTGCAGAAAAAGGCAGCCAGTGGTGTCTCTATCAACAGCAAAAGCTGAGTATCGACAGCAGCAGGTGCAGTTCAAGAAAGTACATAACTGATGCTGCTGATGAAGGATTTAAAGCAACCAGTTGGTGCAGTTTCCTTGTTCTGTGACAATCAGTTAGCAATCAGTTTAGCCAAAAAATCCTTGTTTCATGCAAGCACTAAGCATGTGGAAATACAATATCACTTCATCAGAGAAAAACTGTTACAAGGAGAGATCAACTTGGATCATATTCAAGCAAATCAACAAATAACAGACTTATTCACAAAAGGCTTGTGCGCCATTAAGCTTGAAAGTTTTTGTCAGGAGCTAAGCATGTAACGACCTGTTTAGTCGTTTGAGCAGCAGATTTTTAATTCTGGAAAAACTGGCTGGGACGACGGAAGTAGTGACGGACCGTCGTAGTCACGACGGCCCGTCATGGATGTTTCGTCCCATGACACTTAGGATTCTTCAATTTGGATATTAAAATCGACTCTCTGTAAATTGTGACGGACCTGCAGGACGTGCCGTCACATCCACGACGAACCGTCGTGAGTTCCGTTGCAAAACACTTCAACGTTTGAGAATTTGGTTCGAGAAACGAGTTTCTGACCGCCATGACGGACGTGCAGGACGGACCGTCACAGGCGTGACGGACCGTCACAGTGTCCGTGGTGACGATGGGAACCTGGGGAGGTGCGACTAAGACCACCGTGACGGACCGTCGCAGGCACGACGGCCCGTCACAGGTTCACGCAATCCCAGGCAGTTTCCCAGGCAGTTTAGGATTTCTCCACACATTTTAAGGGTCGTTTTTGACTATTCTTTCCTTAATTATAAAGATTGAGGGGTAACATTAATAGGTCTAATTACTTAGGGGTTAAAAGGGGTAACCTTAAGTTAATTAGAGGGGTTTATTGTCCTCTTTCACACTTAATTATATGATTAATAGGGTAAAGGAAAGAGGGTTTGAATAAAACAAACAAAGAGAAAGAACAAGAGAGAGAAAAGAGAAACGAATTGAGGGAGATTGAACGAGAGAAAACGCAGCTTGAGGATAGCTTGTTGATTCAATTCTTCGGTGGAGGTAGGTTATGGTTTATGTTACGATATTCGTAGTGAACTCTTAATAGTGAATAATATGTGTTGATGATGTTGTAAAACCTGCTATATGCTTAATTGTATGCTTGCATGAATATGATTATGTTATTTTGATAAGACAAGCATGACGAAAACTATCTAATCCCAATCTTGAAAGAAACTTTAATCTATGTTATCAATGATGATGCCTTGGTATAAAAGAAGGCTTGATGAATTAAAGTGATGGGATTGATGATGCCTTGGTATAGAGAAGGCTTGATGAATGGATAGAATGTGGTAGTGGATCGAGTGTTCACGTTCCGACACATAGTATTAGTGGATCGGAGTGTCACGTTCCGACACATAGTATTAGTGGATCGGAGTGTCACGTTCCGACACATAGTATTAGTGGGACGGTGTCACGAACCGACACGTAGATATAGGGGATCGGAGTGTCACGTACCGACACATATAGGGGATCGGAGTGTCACGTTCCGACACATATAGGGGATCGGAGTGTCACGTTCCGACACATATAGGGGATCGGAGTGCACGTTCCGACACATAGGGGGATCGGAGTGTACGTTCCGACACATAGAGGTAGGGGATCGGAGTGTCACGTACCGACACAAGAGGAAGAAAGATAATGAATCGAAGATGATAACATATACTCAACATAATGAACTTAAATCCCAAATGAGTATGGTATTGAGGCTTGAGACCTCATGAAAGAACTTGATAGTATTTATTGACGATTATGATACTTGTTGTTGCTACATGTTGAGTTTATAGTTGATTTACATTATTATTGATGTATATTGTTCCCTATCTTTGAGTTAGCCGATGATATCTACTCAGTACGTGTGGTTGTACTGACCCCTACTTTTATTGTTTCCCTTTGTTATTTGTGTTCCGCAAACGTTCCGTCAACTTCGACTCAGCAGTAGATCAAGCCAGTCTTCACTTCATCGGAAATTCAGGGTGAGCTAATGCGTCTAGCTTGGACGGTCTCCTTCTTCAAGTCTTGATGCCTTGAACTTCCGGCAATGGACTAGCTTTTTAGTATTTTGTTCTTAGACAGTTTTAGTTTAGAAATTTGAGATAGATGTTCTTGTGGTGATGACTTCCAGATTTTGGGAATATTAATAATAGTTTTGAGTTGTTTTTATAATGAGTTTAAGTTTCCGCATTATTTTCTGTTGAAATATCTTGAATGTTAAGGTTTAGATGGGTTGGTTCGCTCACATCGGAGGTAAATGTGGGTGCCAGTCGCGTCCCGATTTGGGTCGTGATAGACTTGGTATCAGAGCATTAGGTTCATTGGTCTCATCACACAAGAACAGGTCTAGTAGAGTCTTAAGGAACGGTAGGGGGACGCCCCTTTACTTTTCCTTGAGAGGCTATAAGACTTTAGGAAAATTCCATTCTTTCATTCTTTCTTTCATGCTATTACTTGAGTCCAATTGGTATCTAGGTGATACAAATTGGTGGTACTGACCATCTTCATTCTATCTCGCAGATGGTTAGAACTAGAGCAACGACCGCACCAGCAGCAACAACGGAAAGACAGGAAACTACTGAGCCAGCCACTGGGGCTGTGGCTCTCGAGGAGGAACAGCGGCAAGAGGCCGTGGAAGAGGTCGTGGGAGGACGTCCTCTAGAGGGAGAGGACGAGCCCCTAGCCCATCTGATACTAGGGCGGTGACTCCTCCACCGACTGAGGACGTAGTAAGAGAGGGTGAGGAAGGGGAAACTGAACAAGGGCAGAAATGAGGAAATGCCACCCCAACCTACCCCAGAGATGATCAACCAAGTACTTGCTTATCTTAGCGGGTTGTCTGATCAGGGTCAAGCACCTCCAGTGGTTTCTGCACCCAACACCTGGTTTCAGAGATACGACATGCGGCTACTATGGCTCCCCGCATGGATGCAACATGGGAATAGGCACATTTCCACGTCTGACTACTGGGCCTATTATGACAAACGATCAACACAAACTTTTTAGTAAGTTCTTGAAATTGAACCTCCAGTCTTCAAGGGTGCAGAATCTGAGGATGCTTATGATTTTCTGGTTGATTGTCATGAGCTACTACACAAGATGGGGATAGTAGAGAGGTTTGGTGTCGAGTTCGTGAGCTATCAGTTCCAAGGGAACGCCAAAATGTGGTGGCGTTCACATGTTGAGTGTCAACCAACAGAGGCACCACCTATGACTTGGGAATCATTCTCTACCCTATTATGGAGAAATATATCCCAAGGACTTTGAGAGATAGAAAGAGGGATGAGTTCTTGAGTCTTGAACAGGAAGGATGACAGTAAACGCGTATGAGGCTAAATTTCGCGCGCTATCCAGATATGCCACGCAACTTTGTTTTCAGTCCAGAAGAACGGATCCGCCGTTTTGTGAAGGGGTTGAGGTCAGAATTGCCGATTTCACCTTACAGATAGCGGCAACAGCAACATCCTTCCAAGAGGTGGTAGACTTTGTGATAGAGGTGGAAGGAGTGAAACCGGATGACTTCACCTCAACGTCTACATCAAAAAGGTTTCGAAGGGGAGGTGAGTTTAATGGTTCCTACTCTAGAGGACAGAACTCCGGAGGTCACTCAGTTCGACCAATACAGTCTTCACTACAGACTGTAGTTGGGGGTCCACCTCAGAACGGTCAACACTACTCCGAGAGACCTACGCCCGATTCCAGAGAGTGCTATGGATGTGGGGAGATTGGACATATTAGGAGGAATTGTCCAAAACAGAGTTACAGGACCCCACTAGCTAGAGGTAGAGGTGGTCATGGTAGAGGCCGCTTTTCTGGAGGGCGTGGTGGCCGAGGTAATGGTGGTCACCAAAACGGCAGAGGTGAGGGTCAAAACGGAGCCACTACTACACAACATGGTAGGGGCAACGGACAAACAAATAATGGGGCTCATTGCTACGCTTTCCCTGGGAGATCTGAAGCGGAGGCGTCTGATGCTGTTATCACAGGTAACCTCTTGGTTTGTGATTGCATGGCATCTGTATTATTTGACCCTGGCTCCACGTTTTCATATGTATCTTCCTCATTTGCTAACGGTTCTAAATTTACATTGTGAATTACTTGACATGCCTATTCGTGTTTCTACTCCGGTGGGTGAGTCTGTGATAGTCGAAAAAGTGTATAGGTTCTTGTTTGGTAAATTTTGTGGGGAGCAACACTTATGTAGATTTGGTTATTTTAGAATGGGTGACTTTGATGTAATTCTGGGTATGACTTGGCTTTCTCCAAACTTTGCGATTTTGGATTGCAATGCTAAAACAGTGACGTTAGCCAAGCCTGGGGATGGGGCATATCCGTTAGTGTGGGAGGGTGACTACACTTCCAATCCGGTGCGTATAATCTCCTTTTCGTGCTCAGAAGATGGTTAGTAAGGGTTGTCTAGCTTTCTGGCACATCTAAGGATGACACTACTCAAGTACCATCGATTGAGTCAGTTTCGGTAGTCTGTGAGTTTTTGGATGTGTTCCCTGCAGATCTTCCCGGTATGCCACCAGATAGGGATATAGACTTCTGCATTGATTTGGAACCCGGTACTCGCCCCATTTCTATACCCCGTATAGAATGGCTCCCGCCCCCGAATTAAGAGAGTTAAAGGCACAACTTCAAGAGTTGTTGAGCAAAGGCTTCATTAGACCAAGTGCATCTCCTTGGGGTGCTCCGGTCTTGTTTGTAAAGAAGAAGGACGGAGCTTTCGAATGTGCATAGATTACCGACAGTTGAACAAAGTAACTATTAAGAACAAGTACCCCATTCCTCGCATTGATGACTTGTTCGATCAGTTACAAGGTGCTTGTGTCTTCTCAAAAATAGACTTGAGGTCCGGTTATCACCAATTGAAAATACGAGCAACGGATGTGCCAAGACTGCTTTTCGAACTAGGTATGGGCATTATGAATTTGTGGTAATGTCTTTTGGTCTTACTAATGCCCCTGCTGCCTTCATGAGCTTGATGAACGGGATTTTCAGCCATATTTGGACCTCTTTGTGATTGTGTTTATTGATGATATACTGATATACTCGAAGAGTAAGAAGAAAGAACATGAGGAGCATTTGAAAATGGTGTTAGAGTTGTTGAGAAAGAAAAAAGCTTTATGCGAAATTCTCTAAGTGTGAGTTTTGGCTAGATTCAGTGTCCTTCTTGGGGCACGTGGTTTCTAAGGATGGAGGGATGGTGGATCCATCTAAGATTGAGACAGTGAAGAATTGGGTAAGACCTACAAACGTGTCAGAAATAAGGAGTTTTGTGGGGGGTTGCTAGCTACTACCGCCGATTCGTCAAGGGATTCTCTTCCATTGCTTCCCAATTGACGAACTTGACTAAGCAAAACGTCCCATTTGTATGGTCGGATGAGTGTGAGGAGAGCTTCCTGAAGCTTAAGACTTTGTTGACTACCGCACCTATCCTTACCTTGCCGTAGCTGCTAGTAGAGGGCAAAAACTTCATTGTTTATGTGATGCATCCTATTGGGTTGGGTGCAGTGCTAATGCAAGAGAAAAATGTGATTGCTTATGCTTCAAGACAATTAAAAGTGCATGAACGCAACTATCCGACCCATGACTTGGAGTTGCCGCGGTAGTATTTGCACTAAAGCAATGGAGACACTATTTGTATGGGGTTAAGTGTGAAGTCTATACGGACCATCGTAGCCTACAGTATGTCTTCACTCAGAAAGACTTGAACTTGAGACAGAGGAGATGGATGGAACTACTGAAGGACTACGACATCACTATTTTGTAATCATCCGGGGAAGGCTAATGTTGTGGCAGATGCCTTGAGTAGAAAGGCCGGAAGTATGGGAAGTCTAGCTCATTTGCAAGCTTCTAGACGCCCATTGGCTAGAGAAGTGCAGATTTTGGCTAATGACCTTATGAGGTTAGAAATAACGAGAAGGGAGGATTGTTAGCTTGTGTAGAGGCAAAATCCTCTTTTCTTGATCAAATAAAGGGGAAACAGTTTGATGATGAGAAACTAAGGCGAATTCGAGATAAAGTGTTGCAAGGAGAGGCTAAGGAAGCAAATCGATGGGGAAGGTGTTTTGAGGATCAAGGGAAGAGTATGTGTACCCCGTCGATGATTTGATCACCACTATTCTTACAGAAGCTCATAGTTCCGGATATTCTATACATCCTGGTGCAACCAAGATGTATCGCGACCTAAAGCAACACTTCTGGTGGAGTAGAATGAAGCGAGATATTGTTGAGTTTGTTGCCAAGTGTCCAAATTGTCAACAAGTAAAGTATGAACACCAAAGGCCGGAGGAACACTTCAGAGAATGCCCATTCCGGAATGGAAAGGGGAGAGAATCGCAATGGACTTTGTGGTTGGTCTTCCAAAGACATTGGGTAAGTATGACTCTATTTGGGTGATTGTTGATAGGTTAACTAAGTCTGCTCACTTCATTCCTGTCAAGGTGACCTACAATGCAGAGAAGTTAGCCAAGATCTACATCTCAGAAATCGTTCGGTTGCATGGAGTTCCACTCTCAATCATATCAGATAGAGGTACGCAGTTTACTTCTAAGTTTTGGAGAACATTGCATGCTGAATTAGGTACTAGATTGGACCTTAGTACTGCATTTCATCCTCAGACCGATGGTCAGTCTGAGCGAACGATTCAAGTTTTGGAGGATATGCTTCGCGCATGTGTGATAGAGTTTGGTGGCCATTGGGATAGTTTCTTACCTTTGGCAGAGTTTTCATACAATAATAGTTATCACTCTAGTATCGACATGGCCCCATTTGAAGCATTATATGGGAGGAGGTGTAGATCTCCCATTGGTTGGTTTGATGCCTTCGAGGTTAGACCTTGGGGGACTGATCTGTTAAGAGATTCTATGGAGAAGGTGAAAGCTATTCAAGAAAAGCTTTTAGCGGCTCAAAGTAGACAAAAGGAGTATGCAGACCGAAAGGTTAGAGACTTGGAGTTCATGGAAGGTGAACAAGTCTTGTTGAAGGTTTCGCCCATGAAAGGGGTGATGCGGTTTGAAAAAGAGGTAAGCTAAGTCCAAGGTATATTGGACCATTTGAAGTGCTTAAGAGAATAGGGGAGGTGGCTTATGAATTAGCCTTGCCCCCAGGGCTGTCCGGAGTGCATCCGGTGTTCCATGTATCCATGTTGAAGAGATACCACGGAGATGGAAACTACATTATCCGTTGGGATTCAGTTTTGTTGGATGAGAACTTGACTTATGAAGAGGAACCGGTTGCTATATTAGATAGAGAAGTTCGCAAGTTGAGGTCGAGAGAGATTGCATCCATCAAAGTTCAATGGAAGAATCGACCGGTTGAAGAGGCTACTTGGGAGAAGGAGGTAGATATGCAAGAAAAATACCCACATCTGTTTACAGATTCAGGTACTCCTTTTCGCCACTGTTTTTCTTCTTTTGATCGTTCGGGGACGAACGATGGGTAAATTGGTATCTATTGTAACGACCTGTTTAGTCGTTTGAGCAGCAGATTTTTAATTCTGAGAAAAACTGGCTGGGACGACGGAAGTAGTGACGGGACCGTCGTAGTCACGACGGCCCGTCATGGATGTTTCGTCCCATGACACTTAGGATTCTTCAATTGGATATTAAAATCGACTCTCTGTAAATTGTGACGGACCTGCAGGACGTGCCGTCACATCCACGACGAACCGTCGTGAGTTCCGTTGCAAAACACTTCAACGTTTGAGAATTTGGTTCGAGAAACGAGTTTCTGACCGCCATGACGGACGTGCAGGACGGACCGTCACAGGCGTGACGGACCGTCACATGTTCGTGGTGACGATGGGAACCTGGGGAGGTGCGACGACCACCGTGACGGACCGTCGCAGGCACGACGGCCCGTCACAGGTCACGCAATCCCAGGCAGTTTAGGATTTCTCCACACGTTTTAAGGGTCGTTTTTGACTATTCTTTCCTTAATTATAAAGATTGAGGGGGGTAACATTAATAGGTCTAATTACTTAGGGGTTAAAAGGGGTAACCTTAAGTTAATTAGAGGGGTTTATTGTCCTTTCACACTTAATTATATGATTAATTAGGGTAAAGGAAAGAGGGTTTGAATAAAACAAACAAAAGAGAAAGAACAAGAGAGAGAAAAGAGAAACGAATTGAGGGAGATTGAACGAGAAATGCAGCTTGAGGATAGCTTGTTGATTCAATTCTTCGGTGGAGGTAGGTTATGGTTTTATGTTACGATATTCGTAGTGAACTCTTAATAGTGAATAATATGTGTTGATGATGTTGTAAACCCTGCTATATGCTTAATTGTATGCTTGCATGAATATGATTATGTTATTTTGATAAGACAAGCATGACGAAAACTATCTAATCCCAAATCTTGAAAGAAACTTTAATCTATGTTATCAATGATGATGCCTTGGTATAAAAGAAGGCTTGATGAATTAAAGTGATGGGATTGATGATGCCTTGGTATAGAGAAGGCTTGATGAATGGATAGAATGTGGTTAGTGGATCGGAGTGTCACGTTCCGACACATAGTATTAGTGGATCGGAGTGTCACGTTCCGACACATAGTATTAGTGGATCGGAGTGTCACGTTCCGACACATAGTATTAGTGGGACGGGTGTCACGAACCGACACGTAGATATAGGGGATCGGAGTGTCACGTACCGACACATATAGGGGATCGGAGTGTCACATTCCGACACATATAGGGGATCGGAGTGTCACGTTCCGACACATATAGGGGATCGGAGTGTCACGTTCCGACACATATAGGGGATCGGAGTGTCACGTTCCGACACATAGAGGTAGGGGATCGGAGTGTCACGTACCGACACAAGAGGAAGAAAGATAATGAATCTCGAAAGATGATAACATATACTCAACATAATGAACTTAAATCCCAAATGAGTATGGTATTGAGGCTTGAGCCCTCATGAAAGAACTTGATAGTATTTATTGACGATTATGATACTTGTTGTTGCTACATGTTGAGTTTATAGTTGATTTACATTATTATTGATGTATATTGTTCCCTATCTTTGAGTTAGCCGATGATATCTACTCAGTACGTGTGGTTGTACTGACCCCCTACTTTTATGTTTCCCTTTGTTATTTGTGTTATGCAGCAAACGTTCCGTCAACTTCGACTCAGCAGTAGATCAAGCCAGTCTTCACTTCATCGGAAATTCAGGGTGAGCTAATGCGTCTAGCTTGGACTGGGTCTCCTTCTTCAAGTCTTGATGCCTTGAACTTCCGGCAATGGACTAGCTTTTTAGTATTTTGTTCTTAGACAGTTTTAGTTTAGAAATTTGAGATAGATGTTCTTGTGGTGATGACTTCCAGATTTTGGGAATATTAATAATAGTTTTGAGTTGTTTTTATTAATGAGTTTAAGTCTTCCGCATTATTTTCTGTTGAAATATCTTTAAATGTTAAGGTTTAGATGGGTTGGTTCGCTCACATCGGAGGGTAAATGTGGGTGCCAGTCGCGTCCCCGATTTGGGTCGTGACAAAGCATTGCTAAGACTAGAGCTAATGTCAAGAGGAGGTGTTAAAGTCGTGCAACATGAACATATTTGCTTTAGTTTGAGTAAGTCTTGCAGTATCTATTTTCTAGTTGTTAGTTGACATATTCTTATTTAATTAGTTACTGATATTTTTCTAGTAGTAGTTAGTGGAAATTTATTTTCCTAGAGTTTAGGGCAAGTAGTTTAGTGGGATTATGATTCCACAAATTCTGTAAGCCTATATTAAGTCACTGAATGTATTAAATAAAATAACCTACAAATTCTCCGCAAAATAGTTTCACTATTTTTTCTTCTCTTTCTTTTTCCCTGTTATTTGTCGTTTGATTATTGAGCTTCCTTGTCACGTCCCGCTAATTCTCAATAACATTTTGCATCCGTATAGAGTCAGAAAAGTCTTGAGTTTTGGAGAGGTTTATAGAAAACTCTAGAAGCCCCTAGATCTTTCAGGAAGGCTTTGGAGAGTTCTAGAAGAAAGACTAGATATTTTTTAGGAAAGCCTTAGAATTTCCTAGAAAGTTTAGAGATTTCTAGAGAAAGTACCAAAGTGTAAATAAGTAGGAACTTGTAAAGTAATTATAAATTACACTTTATCCCTAGGTGTTAGTATTAATAGAGGTGTCACTCATTTCTAAATCATCCAACAACTTGTAAGCAATCTTCCAAAATTCTCTCAGTCTTTTCTTTCATTCTCTTAGCGATCTTAGCATAAAGAGCTTACTTGAACTTAAAAGATCATGAAAGATTTATGAATAAGTGATCAAGTGCCACAGAGCTTTAGTAAGACTCTAAGTCTGTGACATTGCTGTTGCGTTTAGTTCTTCAGAAAGCTCCTAGGTGCTATGACTTGTAACAAGCTCAGTTTTTGACTGTTAAATTCTATTTTAAATTAATTATGCAGTAGTTATTCTGGTTCAGTTTACTATTGGTAGTTATTATCTACTCCTTTGTTTAGTAGATGAATAACTCTCGGATGAGCTCTGTTGGGTTAATATTTTACTCTTCCTATTCTTTTCACTGTAGGTTGAAAGAAGTAGAAAAGTACCATCATACCGGTCTGAACTTTGTCTTCTTGTCAGAATTTGATATTTCAAGCCTCCGGCTCCTATCGATAATATTGAAATATTTGTTAAACAGTTTCCTGGGACCTGATATGCATATCAAGTAAAAAGTTGGAGCAGCTAGAGATATCATCTATTCACTTCTTTTGAAGTCACGATTAAGATTACATGAATATATCATTTATAATGAGCTTATATTTGATGTATGATTCTCTTCCTCCCCATCTCCTTCCCAGTTTCCATGAAAACATTATAGAGGAAAATATTAGAACTAGACACAAATAAATGGATAAAACTTTTGGAGTTGAATGCCAAACTTTAGTAGCTTCTTATATTGTTACAGGAAATTAGTTGCTGCTGCAATGCTAGATGACATAATACTTGGCGGGAATTTTTTCTCCCTTCCAAACGAAAATGTATTATGATTTTGTAGAGAATATGTTGTAAATAAACAAAATGGTGCATATGTCAATGTGCATTGTGAAAACCTTATGAAGTACTTCAAATGCATATGAGGACCATCAACAGTTAAATCATAAAAGATGGTGTAAATGTTCTCTTCTCGTCGTTCAACAATATTTCTTAATAAAGAGTCTTTTCTTTTTTATTAGGGAGTAAAAAAAGTGACTTGGAACAGTAATTCATTCCAAGTGACGACATCAACTATAATAAAATAGTCCATTTTCAGTACCGTTAGTTAAATTAGAAAAAATTATTCCAAAAACGGGTGTGACACTGTCAAATAGAAAATTTTACCATATATTTAGAACTTTAGAATAATATATTATGATATATTCATATTTAAACTAACAAACAAAGTAAATGTTTTCAAGGTGAGATTAAATTAATACTTGTTAATAGTATGACCGTTTAACCTGTTCATATGAATATAAAAATTTTGATATGAAGAGCTTATCACTACATGGATTCACAACTTGAGAACACAGTCAACATTATTATCATGAGAGATTGCATCAATAAAGATGTTAATTGCAATCAGTGGGACAAATTGTGTACTGTTCTGCATGAAACTAAAGGTTTTTAGCACTAGAATTGGTGGGGTGAGCCAGGACAAGACAATAGTGCAGCACCAAGGCGACTCTGGAAGGTCCCGATAGAAAGCTAATGTAAGAACAAATACTACGCTTGATCTAGCCAAAAGGCTGATAAAGGTCACAAACCTTTGGAAAAGTCATAATCTTCAGGAAAGATCACAACCTTTCAGAAAAGCCACAACTTTTCATAAAATTCGCAACTTTTCATAAAAGTTGCAACTCTTCATAGAAGTTGCAACTATTCATTTTCCATTCTCATCTTTTAAAACCAAATACATAAAATGGAAAAAATTGTGTTCTATTATGAAACAAAAGGTCTTAAAAACTAGAATTGGTGGTGTGAGCCAGACCAAGGAAGTAATAATGCAACACCAAGGCGAATCTTGAAGGTCCCAATAGCAAGATACCATGGTTTCCACCTAAAAAATTAGAGTTAATATCGTGTGAGTCGATGACTCACATATCAGATATTAAATTGAAAAGAAAAAATACTACACTTGATATTAGCCAAAAGGCCGAGAAAGGTATGAATTTCCATGTGTTATGCCATGCTATTTTATATGTTACTTGTTCTATAGTAATCATCTTTATCTGGTTTTATATATAAAACTAATTAAATCCCATATAATCGTTTATAATATAGCATTGGTCAAAGAGAAATGACTGAAACAATATTCGTTTTGTTGGCTGCAAAATAGTTTCAACAATATTGCTAAAATTAAGAGTAGATCACTTGTTATGTTACTTGCTTAAACCTAACATTCTTATATGATGGAACAAAGGTTAGCTTTAAGAGATGATGCGGTTTGTAACAAAATCAAGAATGTCACATAAGGTACGCAATTTATGCATGTGATCTAAAAGCTTATTTTTGACCCTCTTTAAACTTGAGGATTTAGCATATTGACCTTTTCCTTATATCAAAGGGATTTGCATTGCATTTGCTGAGTGCTAACATGAGTCGTATTGCTTATGTTGTAGCTGCATTACTGATGGAGGAGATTTTCAGTATCAAGATGCTCTTCACAAAGAAGTTATTTTTCCAACCCCACCCCATGAGGATCAATATTCAATAGTTATGTCACTTGACCTCCAACATGACTCGAACCATCAACCTACAGGTAGATGTGAAGATGCTCAACCACTTGAGCAAGACATTCAAAAGTTTGCCTTGATGTACTCCAGTGTGTGCTAGTGATACTTTGCATGTTTTATGTGGTGTTTGGAGTTCAAGTTGATGGGTGAGATTCCTAACATCTATAAGAGTTTCTTTATGGTTTAAATATTCGGGCACGAATCCCCAAGTACCACCCTAAGGGTCCTTGAGGAGGACCCAACCTTTGGCTTGAAACTACCGAAAACAATCACAAACCACGATTGCCAATTGATGCCTTGTTGTCCAATGTAAGCCCCGTTCATGGGGGTCGTTGCTCCACACTTTGGTGTAGGAGGTGAGTCCCCGAAAATGTTGGTCTCTTTCACAAATGATGGACTTGTAGGACGGATCCATCATTCCATCGACGGTCCATCGCTAGCAGTCGTCGTTTGGAACCTGCAATTTTCTGTAGGTGTGTCGGCCAAGCTTCGGGTATTATGGGAAATTCACCTAGCATACAAATAATATATTGCGTGATTTTACGGTTTTTCTTGTACTTTAAGTTACTTTGTAAGCCTAGAACCTAGATTATAGTTCATAATTCAAAAACAAAATCGAAGACCCCAAATAGAAATCTTTAGACTCCATTGAAGCTTGAAGCAAGGTTGAGGATAAGATATTGATTTCTCCATTGATTCTTTATCATTTTCGTAGATTATATTCATTGAGGTATGGTGTTTCATCCTTGAATCCTCTTTCTTCAAGGATCCGAAATTCAAAGGCTTTTCTAAGACTTTCTCAAAGCATGAAATCTTCTATTTTGACTTCTAGCCATGGGTTCTTTCACAAATTATTTGAATCATTGATTTATGATATAATTGATGTTAATTAAATGATTTTACATCAAAACTATAAACCCATGCAATTCATCAAATCCTAATTTTACCTCTAACATGGGTGATTTGATCATGACTTTATTGTACATAATTATTGTGTAGATTACATTGGGATATTGAATGATGTATAGATTATTTTAGAATTGTATATAGGCTTCCCTAATTTGATGATTTAATATTGTATCTTTTTGGTTCATTGCAAAGTTTAATTATTGGTTTAGAATGGTGTATATGGCTATTGGTAAGATCCTTTATGAAGTGAATTGATTGAGAAGGATAAGGATTGGTGGGTTGATGATGGAAAGGTGGTAATATGACCTACTATCTCTATATTGTGTAGTATAGGTATTGAATTTTTTTGATTGGTATGGTCCACTTATGGTGGCGGTGCTTATGTGTTATAATTGCAATAAACATGACCTTGTCAGCATTATTATGGGAATTGTGATGTTATCATGTCATAGCTTATATATATGATCAAGGTGAAGTATGATTATGTGTATATATGAGGTTAAATTATGATTTCTTCTAATTAGTTATATGTGATCATGATAGACTATGATGATGCCTCTAGTTGTGTTGCTGTGTGTCTTACTACGGAGAATTGGTTGTTCCTACATGATACTTGAATATTATTGTATAGGTGATATGAAGATAAAGTGTGTCTCTTGATTAATAGACTATGTCCCTCTACTTGATGCATGCAACTATCTGAACATAGACATCTTGACTTTGTAGGCTTAAGCACCTTTGTCTTATATGTGTATGAATGAATCTATAATGAAAGTCTAGGATCGGTAGACTTGAGATGGTACCCTTCTACATATGACTAGTAAATGACCTTGAACATGCAAAGAAGGTCAATAACTTGTAACTTTCAAACTAAAAGCCGTAATTGTTGACACCCAATTTTTGACCCACATCGGTATAGGTTAATTATCGAGCTTCCTAAATTTTCCAAATATTTTAAATTAATCAGTTTTATAAATTTTATGAATATAATAATATAATACATGAATTTTGTGTTGCTTCGAATAATTTTGTCATAATTCTTAGGTAATATACATATTTACATAATTTTGTATATAAGTAGTATATCTTATACTTATCTCAAAAACCATCAAAATATACGGTTAAATGTTTTATTTAACTAGTTTATTTTAAATCACAATTGTATTTTGAGTCGCTATTTTACAATTTAAACAATTATATTACTAAATAAGTAAGCTCGTTAATAAATTTATACCGAATTCGTCTTGTTTTAAATCAATTTGCTTATAATTAATTTGGTTCTTTTTCCTTTTGAGTCGAGTTTGGGCCTCTGCCCTTTTGTTCCAATGGCCCATCTTTGTTTTACTTTCAGCCCACTTCATCCTTTTCCCCTTTATTCCCAGCAGCCCACTTCTTTTAAAACCCAACCCAACATACATTTTAAATTTACCCCAGGCCCACTTCTTAATCCCAAACCCAATTAAAAGAACAGCCCATTTCACACCCTCTTTAATCTTACAACCCGACCCAGACCCGTTTCTCCCTTCTACCCGACCCAACCCCAAGTCCCCCTCCTTCTCTTTCTCCCCACCAGCAAAACAGAAACGCCAAAAATCCAGAAAAGACGGAAATCTCCCCTTCCCTCTTCCCCTTTCTTCGTCCAAAACGACCCAGCAGCCCCCGAAAATTCCCAGAAAACGCCAGTGAATCCGCGTCTCCCTCCCCACGCATTCTCGTCTCGACCACGCGTCTCTCCCCAAGACGCGAGAAATTCCCAGCTCTCTTTCACGCGCAAGGACAATCCAGAATCTCTCCCCAGAAATCCGCGTCTCCCTCACGTTCTCTCCTTCCCTCCCCTCGTCTCTCTCATCGCGCGTGATGGAGGATTTAGCAATGGACACCTGCTGTCTTTTGTCGTTTCTCTTGCAACATCTCTCTCACTCGTACGACTTCGCAGTGCTAGGCGACGCGAGTCGTCCTTGTTCGTCCTTGGTAGCACGAGATTGAGCCACGTCGTGTGCCAAGGACGAAAGGCTCATCTCGTCCCTCCACGTCGCCCCAAAGCTGTTCGAACCGCCCTTTGGATGAGATCTTTTTTATAATTCGAATTCGAATGGGCTGAAAAAGGACGTTCCCGCCCTCCCAATCTAAAAACCCTAATATCCCCCTATATAAATCCCTTCCGTCTTAAAGGAGGAGGTTGGAGATTTTGGTCGGGAAAAAAAATCAGAGAGGCAGAGTTTTGGGAGTTAGAAATTTGGTTGGAAGATTTGGTTAGAAATTTTTTTTGGAGTGAAAATTTGGTTGAAACTTTGCTGGATTTTTGGAAAAGAAATCTTTCTTTATTTGGAGAGATTCTGTTCAGGAGTTTCTTGCTCGTCTCTTTTCTCTGTTTGAAAATAGAGTGAGATCGTTAGCCCTGTTTTGGGTTCGTTTCTTCGGTCTGAGTTTCTCCGTCCATTGCTATCAAACATTGGCATTTCGAGTGTGGAAGTTTGGTTGCTGTTGCTGCTCGTTTCCGTTCCAGCCGCTGCTCATCACCAGGTAAACACCTTTTATTTCTTTACGTAGTTCTCTTCTGTTCTTAGTCTCGACTGGACGGTTTGAGGGTGAAGAATTCTGTTGTATGCCTTTGGTTTGTTTGTTATTGTTCCTTATGTGTATGTCTGCTGGAGTTTAGTTGCTTTTCGTTTTATTTGTTTAGATAACTCGGGTGTTCCTGCTTAGTTATTCGAATGAATACGTGGTTTGGTGGTAGTTTAGAGGTTCATATATGAATCGTTCGGATGATGATGGATTCTGT
>JAKWIY010001292.1:5000-22339 GCA_027704805.1 Solanum corneliomulleri | reverse complement strand
GGTCCTCAGCCTCGGCAGTGGATTTCTGCATCAAAGGCTGGGTATGATACAAAAATTTGGCTATCTGGCCTCTAGCTTCTTGACCCTAACAATCGGGACCAGTGCTGCTGAAGGTGGTATAGACCGGGAGGAACTAGGTTCCCTACAAGTTCAAGGGGAGGACTTGGCCAGGGTGGTATCGGTAGGCTCTGAAGTGGCTGGATCATCCCATTGGGCTTGCTGTACCGTACCCGCCAAGTTCTCACTCAGCGGCTACAAATAACCTCTGGGCCCTCGTCGTGGTCTGCCACATTGGCCTTATCCCTGATGAGACTGATATCCACAATCTCTGTCGAAGTATGAAGGACATCATAGTGCCTAAGGGGCACTCAAACATTCGTGCATAACTAGAAAATCATATAGATGAAAGGTTAAGTGGTAGAGGTCTTAAAGGTCCTCTCATGTATCACGGAAATCAACAAAATCGCGAGCTCGATCTCCAAACTGGCTATCAGTGCTGCTACAAGGATCGATCTATCCCAAGTAAGGATATTATCTGTTGCCATAGGGGAAAGGCGGTGGCGGACTAACAACCAGAATAACTTGACTGCAAAGGTGAAGCTGGCCTTCTTGATAAGGCTTCTGGGGTCCAACACCAAGTCTGCTTCCTCACTATCAATGGAGAGCATATGTGCAATCCACTTCTTTTTGGACTCTCTCTAATATCTACTCTGATGAAACTGGCCATTCTTGATCAACTCCCACCTGTAGTTGAACTCTGAGTAAAGGGGATCCTCGCGGCATCAGTGGACCTTTTGTAGAGGAAGCAGCGGATGGAAGATAAAAAAATGTCCACCCGGTAGCTACGAACTAGAACATTTGTAAGTGGGGCGTGTTTGGCAAGGTTAAACCGCCTGTCCAAAGCACCTCGGAGAGTCTCTACGTATGAGGCGTAGAACTCTTGAAAAATCTCCTCACTATAGTACCCCATTCTCCTAGACTTCCACTCGAGCCGGTGGCGAGTAAACAAGTCATGCACCGCAGGGACTATGTGTAGGCTCCCTTTAAGAACTTACACTCGACTGTCACCAACTGAGTCATTACACCTTATAATTGAACAACTTTGAATCCCCGTAGATCTGGTACTGGACGTCTACGCACCACATGTTGGGCTCATCAGAAACCGGTGCAGGGACCTCATGTTGGGGTGCCAGAGCAGACTCCAAACTCTAAGCCTCATCAGAAAAAGGATTTTGGGCAGGCACATATGGGATAGTGGCTCACTGTGATCCGGACTCGAAGGCAGTGGCCTCATTCGACCCCGTGGAGTAGGCCGCCTGTAAACCGGAAGCATCCTTATAGCTGGATGCTCCCTCAAAATGTGAGACAGACCTAGACAGTGTGTCGGTCAGTGTGCGCTCCTCATCAGAATGGGATGCAGTGACTACGCGGGACGCCACATTTTTTGGGTGCCCCGAGTTGCTCTAGTAGCTTGAGTACAGGTCCGGGTGTTAGGGGGCACGTATTCCAGATCTTTCTCATTATCGATCATACCTATCAACCACCGGGAAGGTTCCACATACTTGGACCTACCCCTTTGATAAATGAGGTCTTGTTTCGGTCCAGAAGTACCTGCAAAGCAAATTGTTAGTCTCAATGTAATCAAAATATACAAGTAAAATGATCAAAACATATCCTGGATACACAAGAACCAGGCCAGTGTAGAATTGCAGAATTAGGAGACTTGCACTATCGACGGCCCATCTATAGCGACCTTCGGTGGGAACTTAGAAAAAATTTAAAAAGTCAACATTCCACAGAACTCTCAATTAGAAACATGGACATGCAGAACGACTCGTCGATCAATCAACAAACCGTAGTCCACTGTCATCGTCTAAAACTTAGAATAATTAGGGATTTCTCAGAAATCACTATTTCTGTTAGAAATGAGCAACGTGAAGAACGGCACATCGATTAATCGACAGTTAGTAGTTCAATTCTGTTGTTCCAAAGTTAAGCAGATTTAAGGGTTAGCCATTGACGGACCCTATCGACGGTCTGTCGATAAACCGACGGTCTGTAGACAGGGTCTCGTTCTGTTGGTCTGAGACAGGTTTTAGGACTTGATTTAAACCCCATATATGGACAATTTTAAGAACATCACAAGTCAAGTTCACCCAACACGTAATAATAAGTATAAGATCAATTTTTCATCCTTAGGGCTTCAATTTTTCAAATTTCAATTATGGATTCTACGAGACTTCCAAGCCCTATGTCAAAAAATCAACAAGCATATTGAACTGACACATATTGCACCCCAAACCCATTCACTTTCTATCATTCTAAGGGATAAAGAACCCAATTTTAACAAGTTTAGCATGCAAATTTGTCCCTAAGTCAAGACCCACATACAATCTATTTGTTTCCACAAGCAAATGAACGAGAATTTATTAATCAAACGGAAATAAAATACGTGAAAACTTTATTGGAGTGAATGAGTAGGTGATCTTGCAACACCATCCTACGTGCCCGCCTTCGAACACTTATCGGAGAACACACAAAAGAGATGGAGTAGAAACTGGGGGGGTTAGGGTTTTGGGATTTCTGAGAGTTTAGGAGAAATGGGATTTTGAAGAAAATGGATTGGAGGAATTATGGGAGTTAATGGAGAAGGAAGTGAATAAGGGGAGAGAAACAGTTGGGGGAGTTAAAAATTTGTGGGAGGGAAATAAATAGTTTTAATTTAATATACCCGGTCGGGTCGGGTGGGGTTACTAGTTTTTTTGTGAAGTGACGATACCCCGTCGATGGTCCGTAAGTCACTCAATGAACTGTCGACTGGACCGACGATTGTGTACAGATTCTAACCAAAGCTTAAGACATACCTGGTATCTACGACACCATCGATGGTCTGTTGATTGAACGATGACCCATCGTTTGGTCCATAGATCTGTGCACCAGATCAAATTCTGCAGAATTCATGGGTTTGTTCACTACACATTCAACACCCATTAAGCTATTTTTTGTGTTTTTATGAACACTTTTTAGACACGGACCCTAAACTACTCACTAGCCAACACACACAAAAAATAACATATGAATATGATTAAACTAAAAAAGACACAAGAGAACGCAACTGTTCCTAAAAAGAAAACAAAAAACCTATTATTATATAGAGGATACACCTTAGGTTGCCTCCTAAGATATAGGATACACCTTAGGTTTCCTCCTAAGATCGAGGATACACCTTAGGTTGCCTCCTATGAAGCGCTTGATTTAACATCGCGGCACAACGCAAGACCCTTGATTACTCGTACTTCATCAAGGTGATATGCCTCAACCACTTTACTTTTGAAGGAACAAAGCTATGGCTTCTTTTATTGACCGACCTATATAAGCAACTCGTGAAGGTTCAGGTACCTCTGTTTCCTAACCTCATGTACTATAAGGGGTTGAAGAATATATCTCAAATGAGTATGTTCCCCACACTAGTGGGTCTAAAGTGGGAATCCATCCACGTGTAAGAGATGGTTCACATCCTTACATATCTCGTGGTACTCAATTCACGACATTTCCTTTTCATTAAATGATCGAATTCTTCCACCACATTGCTGAATCGATGCATGATCCCAATGGTATTTAACTTTGAGAAAATGAGGAAAATGGGTGGAGTGGAGTTTGAAGGCAGTGTTGATCACGCTGATGTTGAACAATTGCTAGAGGGCATGGAGAGGGTATTTGAGTTCTCGGAGTGTTCAGATGTTTTCAAATTTAACTGTTCTATTAATTATTACAAAAAGATGCTTATATTTGTGGGTAAGTGTTCCGGATGCCAAGGTAAAACCTCCTGATCTTACTTGGGATGATTTTCTTAAGGAGTTTTGTATGAAATATGTACCACCTGCTTATTGTGATGCAAAGAAAAAAGAGGTTTTTAATCTAAGGCAACGAGGCATGTCTATTGTTTAGTATGAACAAAAGTTTCTAAGGCCCTCTCATTATGCTGGAGAATTATTAAAGAGGAAAAAACAAGTGAAGATGGTTTAAATAACTCCATTAGGAAGAATGTCGTGATCCTTCAACATGAGAACTTTTGTAAGTTACTGTGTACTGATTTACTTGGGAATGATAATAGATTCCGAAAGACTAGACCACTAATTCTACGGTTAGTAGTGGTAACAAGCCAAATCGACAAAAGCAAAAAAATCAGAGTTTTTTACGACTAGCACTCTAAATTATGGCCAAGGAAAGCCTCGCGTTCCCACTTGTCTACAATGCGGAAAGAATCATTATGGTACTGGTAGGAGAGCCTTTTGTAAATGTTTAATTGTGTGATCTTTGAAAATAAAGTGAAAGACTATTCTAATCCTAATAATGCACCTTCCTTGAAAACCGAAGGCTCGGTTCATAAGCCTTCTCTTAATCCTCCTCAAACTAATAAAGGTTAAAGACCTAAAAATAGTGGAACAACATGTACAAGTGGAGCTAATCAAGCTAGTGGATAAAGGGGTACTGCACACGCATATGCTATGAGGTAGAGGGAAAATCATGATCGACCAGACGTGGTTGTCAATTTTGAAGGAGAAAGAAATTTATACTAAAGTTTCTAAGTGAGAATTTTTGCTTGATTAAGTTGCTTTTATGGGATATGTTATATCAACTGAAGGCGTGAAGGAGGATGCTAGTAACATACATGTAGTGGTTGAATGGAGACCTCCCTAAAGTCAGACTGAGGTAAGAAGTTTTTTGGGCTTAGCAAGATACTACAGGAATATTTGTGAAAGGCTTTTCCATTATTTCCTCCTCTTTAACTAAGATCTTACCAAAGGAAGTAAATTTTATTTGGGATGACAAATTCCAAGAGAGCTTTGAAACTCTCAAATCCTTATTGACTCAAGCATCAATACTTACTCTACAAATTGAAGGGAAATAATATGTAGTATACAATAATGCTTATGAAAATTGTCTAGGATGCATTTTGATGCAAGAAGGGAAGGTGAACTTTTATGTCTCTCGGAAATTAAAACTACATGAATTGAATTTTCCTACTCATGATCTTTATCTTGTTGCTATAGTGTTTGCTTTTGAAAATATGGCGACATTATTTGTATGGATAGAAATGTCATTTATTCACTAATCACAAGAGCTTAAAGTACTTGGGTACTCTGAATGAGCTAAACGTAAGACAATGTAGATGGATTGAACTCATCAAGGATTATAACGCCACGACTGATTATCATCTATGTAAAGCTAATGTGGTTGTCGGTGACTTAAGTAAAAACACCTTCGCAAGTATTTCATTGAGTCCTTTGACATTTCTTCTTGAGTTCAGAGACACTAATGTTTGTTTTACACTTGATTCAAATGGTTCAATTATTACTAATTTGCAATTAAAGCCAATATTGCTTGAACAAGTGAAAGATGCACAAAAGTTAGATCAGAAACTTGTAAAATTGACTAGAAAAGTTCAGAATGGGGAAAAACTTGATTTTACATTAATGGAGGATGGTGGATTACTTTATTAAAATACGTTATGCATCCTTAATGATGATAAAATTAGAAGATACACATTAAATGAAGCTCACACTACATCATATATAATGCATTCTGGCGTACAAAGATCTACCAGACAATCAACGAATATTATTGGTGGAATGGTATGAAGAGAGACATTGTGGAATTCATTTCCAAATGTTTGGTTTGTCAAAATATAAAGTCAAAACATCAGGTCCCAGTTGGTTTACTACCGCCCTTGTCGATACCATCATGGAAATGGGAAAGAATACTATGGACTTTGTTTCTGAGCTTCCTCTCACTCAATGAAATCATTATGCAATATGGGTGATTTTGGGCAGGCTAATAAAAAGTGCTCACTTCTTAGTAATCAGAATGGATTAATCTCTTGAGCATTTAGTCGAGTTGTACATTAATGAGATTGTAAGACTACATAGGATCCCTTTGTCTATTGTTTCTGACCGAGACCATAGGTTTACATCTAGATTTTAGGGTAGCTTGATGGATGTTTTGGGTAATAAGTTTAAATTTAGTACTTCGTTCCATCCTTACACAAACGACCAATAAGAAAGAGTGATACAAATTTTAGAGAATATTCTTCGATCTTGCATTATGGAGTTTGAGGGTAGTTGGGACAAACACTTACCTTTGATAGAATTTGCATATAATTCTGTTACCAATCAAGTATTGGAATTCATCCCTATGAAGCCTTGTATGGATGAAAATGTCGAAACCCTCTGTGTTGTAGTGAAGTTGGTTAAAGAAAGCTTATTGGTCCTGAAATTGTGCAACAAAAAGGAGTACCATGTAAAAATTATCAAGGATCATTTAAATATTTCAGCTAATAGACAAAACTCGTACGCTGATTTTAAAAGAGGTGACATTGAATATCAAGTTGGAGATAAAGTATTCTTAAAAGTGCCTCCATGGAAACAGATTATTAGATTTGGTGAAAAAAGAAAGCTTAGTCCCCGATTTATTCGACCTTATGAGATACTTGAAAGGGTAAGACTAGTTAAATATAAATTCTCTTTGCCACCTGAGTCATACAAGATCCACAATTTCCTCCATGTTTCTATACCCAAAAGATATCGTTCTGATCCATCTCATGTTCTTCGAGTTGAATCTATTGAGGTTAATCCTTATTTGACGTATAACGATGAACCTTTTCGAATAGAAGCTACAGAAGTAAAACAACATAGAAACAAAAAAATATCACTTAGTAAAGGTACTTTGGAGGAACCATTCTGGAAAAGAAGCTACCTCGGAGAGAGGAAAAGACATAAAGACCCAGTATCCACATTTTTTTTGGGACTAGTTTAAGGTAAATTTCAAGATGAAATTTCATTATGGGGGAAAGAGCTGTAACACCCCAAAATATTAACCATGAGTGGCATGCCAATTACCGTATCTTAATTACTACAATATGTATTATTCTCATTTTCGGAACATGAAAATTTGTGATGTTTGCAACCTTGCTAAAAATAAATTGTGGTAGTAATTTAAGGTATTCTATGTGGGTATTTCCGTAAATTTACCAATTTGAATTACATAGTAATTGAAAGTATTGGTATAGAGTGTAAACAAATAGGTGTGTAATGATCCATAAGTACATCCTACAAGTTATGACACACTAGGTCAATACACGACGTTCTTGACCTCTCGAAGGTCTTGTAGAAGCCCTTAGACATCGTTCATTGCATAATATATATGGAAATAGGTGCGGAATTAAATCTTTTCATAACATTTTTAAAAATCTCAGTTATAGAAAATGACAAAATTGCTAAGTCTCAACGTAGCCAACTTTCTTCATGAATATCTTTGGGTCACAACATAGTCACAATCGAATACAAATTAACAAAGTCTACTACAATGTCTTTAACTAGAAAAGCTAAACATATTGATGTCCTCGAATCAATTGGGGACATACCACAAATTTTGCTTGAATGAGTGCTAGTATCCAAGATTCACCTCAACCAATTCTTCTTAAATACCACCTACACCTTTAGAAGTAAACAACATATGGAATTAGAAAATTGTATGTCCTAAGTAGGTGATATACAATAAAATCATGCTAAACACACATTTGTATAAACATGTTCTTTGGAGAAAAATTTATAACATAAGCATGAGAAACAACTTTAACAACAATAATCACATATAGGACATACTTCAAGTAACTCACTTAATAGAGTTATCCATACTTCCAATCATATAGCATATAACTCTCCGACCTAAGGTTATCCTAAGATTTACTTAAGTAAGACATGAAGAGACCGTCCATACACCCTCTTCAAGCACACCTAAAAAACATTTAACACTACCTAAGATAAGATTATTCCCTTTTCATCATATACGCACCACCTAAGGTTACTCTAAGATTCACTTGAGTAAAAACATGAAGAGACCGCCCATAACCCTCTTTAAGTCTAACTAAGCAACCCTCAAAGCTACCCTAGATAGGGATCTTTTTCATTACTTATATAAACTTAAGTCATGATCATTCATTCAGTCAACTACGAGACATTACAACAATTAAAGACTTTATATATTGGTCTTGGAAAGACCAAGGGAACCTACACCCTAGCACCATCAAAGCCTACTCGTGCCATGTCTAGATAGCGTCCCATTCAACTACCTAAACGTTGTAGAACTTATCAAATACTAGAAATTATCCCACATGATGAGAATAGGCAATAACCGACACAAACCATTCTTGCTAGGTATTGAATCTGAGTCTACCATACTCTGATGGTGGGTGTTCTACTTGCCAAGGGTATAAATAGGACATAACCCATGTAGGCAGAGCTTCATTGCACTCTAGTATCCTTCTCAAGTAGAGCTACGACCCATAATATATTCATTCGATGCTAGCCTTTGTTCTCAGAGAGTAAGTTCAATAAAAAGAGGCATATGAAAAGGTACCATCTCTTAGCCATTACCTAGTAATAATGAGCCTACCAAAGATGGGTCCACTAGGGCTGCCACTTTATGGTCTATAAGGATGCTCATTCTTAATCTTCTTTCCCTATTGAAGGTTCCACATATTATTCATGCTTAGAAGGGCACCATCTTAGGTCTACCGATCCTAGACTTCATTCAACATTAATCCATACATATATAAGACAAAGGTGCATAAGCCTACTAAGTCATGATGTTCATATTCATATACTTAACAAGCATCAAGTAGAGAAACATAGTCTACCTAACAAGACATACATATCATCTTCATATCACATATTGAATAGTGTTCAAGTGTCATATAGGAATAACCAAGTGAACCTATCACATAGTGCTTCACATTTTTTATCTTCAAGTAATAACATGATAATTTCACTATTCATAAATTAATGCCAACAATGCCATATTCAACATAATTCATAAAGTAATACCGACGAAGCCACATTATTCACAAGTATAATGCACAGTCAACGCCACCATTAGTTGACGATACCGAACATCATAGTTGAAAAACATATACTACGCAATATAGTTAGGGTTAGTTCAACATACCACCAATCCAATCTAACAAACGATAATCTATAGGTAATCCAACCAATCCAATACACGAAGGCTCTTACCAATAGCCATAGTCACTAATTCAATCAAATAATCAAACTATACAATTGATCTATCAAGACACTATATGAAAAACATCCAATTAAGGAAGGCTATAAACAATTTTAACATAATTCATACATATATCAATAGCCCATAACAATCTACATAAGAATCCAATACTATTAAGTCATGATCATATCACCCATATTAGAGCCAAAATAGAAATTCATGATTTGCATGGGTTCATAGGAACTTTAATCTAGAATCATTCAATTAACATCAATTATATCATAAAGCATTGTTTGAAAACGTTTCATGAAAGAACCAATGTCTAGAAGTTCAAATAGAAGAATTCATGTTTCTTATCATCTTTGAAACCATTTGGAATTGGATCCTTAAATAGAAGAGGATTCAAAAATGAAGCACCATACGTCAATATAATATATTAGGCAACAAAACTGATAGACAAAAGTCTTGGAAATCTGTCTTCTTCCTTGGAGCTTCAAAGCTTCAATAATGGAGGTTTTGGAGAAAGGAACGAAGAGGTTTTGTTTTGAGTCGAGGGTTTAGATTTGATTGGTGAGTTTAGGGATTTGAAAAGAGTCGATAACCTTCAATAAGTCATCCCCAAATTACCCAAAATACCCCTTATTTTATTGTACATTTCAACCAATTCGAATTAGACTTATAAATGACGTGATCAAAACTGGGAGTTAACAGTACGCCGCGGAGGCATTTTTAATTCTTGGTTCTGTAAAATTTTGAGATTGAATGGTTCGTGACGTTCTCGCATCGTAAGTCAAATTTTTGACCTTTTTAGCGCCAAATGCGCGACGTGTAACCACTACCATTTCTTGGATGGTGCGGTAGCTTGCATTGGCCAGGTTTGGGCTCTTCTTAGGGACCTTAGGGTGGTTCCCGAGGCTTCGTTCCCAAACGTTGACCCTTTACATGTCAGGCTATGTGTAGGAACCCTTTACATGTCAGGCTATGTGTAGGAACCATCGATACTCAATTTCACTCTCAAACCATCATCAAAGTATATCACTAAAAACACCATAATACAGTAGTTCAACTTCAACTAGTTTCTGGACGTCTGAGACGTTCTTGGACGTTTCACCTACAAACACTTCCAAACATTATATAGTGCCTATAAACACTATAATTAACTATTTTAAGACCTTATAACTCATAACCGACATGTAAGGCTCTATTTCAACCTAGTTCATTTTAAGGGAGCTACAAGGTGTATATATATGCATTTGGGGCTGCACAGAATATTATTAGTATTTTATTATTATTATTATTATTATATTTATTATTATTATTATATATTATTATTATTATTATTATTATTATTATTATATTATTATTATTATCATTAATATTATTATCATATATTATTATTTTATTATTATTATTAATTATTATTATTACATTATTATTATTATTATTATATTATTATTATGAGTATTATTATTATTATTATTATTTATATTATTATTGTCGATTATATTATTATTATATTATTATTCTTATTATTATTATTATATTTGATTATTATTATTATTATTATTATTATTATTATTATTATGATTATTATTATTATTCTATTATTATTATATTTTTATTATTATTCCTATTATTATTATTCTATAGATTATTATTATTATATTATATTATTATTATTATTATTATTATCGCTTAATAATTATTCTATTAGATATTATGATTATTACTTATTATTATTATTATTATATTATTATTATTATTATTATTATTATTATTATTATTATATTATTATCATTAATTATTTATCATATATTATCTTATTATTATTATTATTATTATTATTATATTATTATTATTATATTATTATTATTATGATTATTCTTATTAATTATATTATTATTATTATATTATATTATTATTATTATTATTATTATTATTATTATTATTATTATTATTTTTTTTATTTTTTTTTATTTTTTTTTGTTAACTACATTTTATTAATTACCAAGAACAAACCTTACAAACCAAGTAGCTATCACAGCATACTTTAGACTTAATCAAACACGAAAAACTCAACACCTCTACCTACACTACTAACTACTTAACTACCAAATGATTAATTCTAACAATAGTAATGTAGGCTATCTCATTAACTAGTTGATCCTCACTTCTACTCTTGTGTTCAAAGATTCTACTATTTCTCTCCTTCCACAATCCATATACTCCTTCAGCAAGCACTGTCTTGAACATTTTCGCAGCTGGTCTCTTCCCTTTCCCATGCATAATGGTCCACTGTATAAATTGTTCCCAAGTCATTGGCACCTGAGTACATTTCTCTATTGAGCTTAACACTTTATCCCATACTCTTCTTGCATAGTTACATTGGATAAACAGATGCTCTGCAGTTTCTTCTTCCCTTTTACACATCACACATATCTTCTCTACCTCCATTCCCCACTGAGCTAGCCTATCTACTGTCATCAGCCTTTGGTTCAGCATGATCCACATTGTGAAGTAGGCTTTGGGTCTTGCAGCATTGTTGAACATAAGTCTGTTCCACTCTGGCTTTTGTTGTTCCCCTTTCATGTGTTCATACAGTTGTCTAATCACCCCTTTATTCTTCCTTTGTTGCTGCTGGACTTGCTCCACACTTTGTTGAGCACTCATAATCTTTTGTATCATCCAGCTTGCTTGTTTCCTCTTTTGCCACTCTCTTTGTCCCTTTATATAGTATGTGTGGACCCATTTGATCCAGAGTTTATCCTCCTTGTTAGCTAGATCCCAGCACAATTTAGCAATCGCAGCTCTATTCCATACTTTCATATTAATCAATCCTATGCCACCTTCACTTTTAGGACAACACACTTTCTCCCATGCTATCAAGGCCTTCTTTGTAACCTCTCCAACCCCTGACCATAAGTAGCTTCTGCATAGTCCTTCAATCACTTTTATTATCTTAGCTGGTATGATAAATAGCTGTGCCCAGTAGGATTGTACTCCAAATAAGACAGTCTTGATAAGTTGTGCTCTTCCAGCATATGACAGTTTTTTTGCTGTCCATGATTTGATTCTAGCCATGATCTTGTCAATGAGGGGATACCATTGAATTATACTCAATTTCTTTGTTGAGAGGGGCACTCCCAAGTATTTGAAAGGCAGTTCCTCCATTATATATCCCATCTGCTGCACAATCTGTTGCTTTACTTCCATTTGCACTCCTCCACAGTAGATAGAACTTTTAGTAAGATTTGCTTGCAATCCTGAGGCCTGAGAGAAGTCTGAAAAGCATCTCTGTAGTAGCCTGATAGACTCCATATCTCCCCTTGAGAATAATAGAAGATCATCTGCAAAGCATAAATGTGTGATAGCCAGCTTAGAGCACTTGGGATGGTACTTAAACATTTTCTCTTCTTTGAGTCCTCTAAGTAGTCTACTGAGATATTCCATTGCTATAGAAAACAAGAATGGTGACATAGGATCCCCTTGTCTCAGTCCTTTTGCTGCATCAAATTTTTGAGTTGTTTGTCCATTCACAACAATAGTGTAATTCACAGTTTTCACACATTTCATTACCCATTGGATAAACATGTCTGGGAATCCCAGCCCTCCCATTACTTGTTCTAAAAAGGTCCATTCAACTGAGTCATAAGCTTTCTGCAAGTCTATCTTCATCATACTCCTAGGAGATATATTCTTCCTAGTATAAGACTTAACCATATCATGAGCTAATATGATATTGTCTGCAATTTTCCTCCCTGGTATAAATCCAGCTTGACTTTCACAAATAATATCAGGCATAACATCATGCATTCTCCTTGTTATCACTTTTGAAATAATTTTATAAATCATAGTACAACAAGCTATAGGTCTGAATTCCTTCACAGTTTTAGGACTTTGCACCTTTGGAATTAGAGACACAAGAGTACAGTTGAAAGGCTTATACAATTTCCCTGTTGTGAAGAACTGTGTGACAGCTGCAATAACATCTTTCTTAACTATCTTCCATGTATGCTTAAAGAATAATGCATTATAGCCATCTATGCCTGGTGCCTTATCATTCCCAATAGACTTCAATGCTGCATAAATCTCTTGTTCAGTTACATCTGTGCATAGCTGAATTCTTTGTTGTCTTGATAATACTGGACCTCTCTTCATCACCTGAATATTGATAGCTGGAAGTTCCCCTGCTGAGGACCCCATAAGACTTTTATAGAATTTAACAAACTCCTCTTGAATCTCCTGAGGTTCATACACCATCTGCCCTTCTAGAGATAAAATACTCCTTATACTCTTCTTTTGATTTCTTTCTTTTATCACTGAGCTGAAATACTTATTGTTGGAATCTCCCAATGTAATCCATCTAGCTCTTGCTTTTTGCCTTAAAGCATTTTCTTCTAGCATTGACCATTTTTCCAGCTGAATTAATAATTCCTTCTCTTTAATAACTAGATCATCTTGTGTTTGATTGTAAAGCTTCTCTTGCAGTTCTTTAAGATCACTTCTTGCCTTCTCAATTTTCTCCCCTATGAATTGAAACTCTTTCTTATTCATTTGCCTCAAGACTGGCTGGAGGGCCTTCAGCTTATACCATATACCTCTCATTATATCACTTCCATATTCCTGCTTCCATATTGTATCCACCATTTCCATAAAAGACTCATGCTCAATCCACACATTAAAGAATTTGAATCCCACTCTGATCTGGTGATTACTCTGCTGTAGTAGTAAATGCATAGGACAATGGTCTGATACACCTGGCATTCCATATTCTAGAACAGCATGACCCCATTTGTCCATCCAACAATCATTCCCAAAGGCTCTATCTATTCTACTGGCAATTCTGGCAGTACCAACCTGTTTATTTGTCCATGTATAATAACTACCTCTCCAATGAACTTCAGTAACCCCTATATCCTTAACACATTCTTCAAACTCCTTGATTTCATTCAGTGTAACAGGAACACCATCTAGTCTATCTTGGGGAGATAAAGTAGCATTAAAGTCACCTATAATGAGCCAAGGATCTGAAACACTGTGAACCAATATCTTCAAATCCATCCACAAGCTTCTCCTCATTTCTGCAGTATTGTAACCATAGATTACTGTGATTCTAAACTGATACCCTTTGCTTCTTTCCTTAACCTGACAATGAACCATTTGATCAGTACTTTTTAACAACTTCACCTCATACCAGCTATCATCCCATACTATCCATATTCTTCCATTTACAGCATCTTTATAATTATGTATGATCTTCCATCCTGGAGCAATAGCTTTTAAAATAGTGTTACTATTTGCCTCTTTAACTCTAGTTTCAATTAATCCAGCTAGAGAAGTTTTATTCTGTTGTAAAAGCAGCCTAATCTCCTTCTGCTTATACCTTTTATTCATCCCCCTCACATTCCACACACTCCACTTCATTAACAAGTTTGTGGTTCTCCACCTCTATCCACAGGAAGTGAAGCAAGTTTACTTTGCCTTAAGCTTTCAAATCCATTTCTAGTTGGTATAGCAGATAGAATAGGGAAGTTAGCTAGGCTAAACTCTAGTTGTTTACTTCCAGTCTGAGGTCTCAGATTGAGCTCAGGTGTTTGTTTAACAGCATGCACCTCTTCATTCTCTATCTCTTGAATCTCCTTCTCCACATTCTTCCCATCTTCCCCTGGCTTCTTCATGACTTCTCCACATTCTTCTATCTTCTCCTGCTGTTGTATTGGTCCTTTATACTGCCATGTTTGTGTGACTTTCTTCCAAGGCTTTTTCTTCCTTGGCATCTCCTCTTGTGTTACTGATTTGCACTGGTGTCCAATCTTCTGGCATTTGTCACAATACTGTGGTTTCCATTCCATCACAACCTCTTGCACAAATGTTCTTCCACTAGGATCAGCTACTGTAATCTGTTGAGGAATGGCTTTTGTAACATCCACTTCTATCAGCATTCTAGCATAAGAGATCCTTGTTTGTTTTGTAGTACATTCATCAGCAAACAAAGGTACCCCAATAGCACTTGCTATTCTACTCAGTGATCCAACTCCCCAACAATTAAGTGGTAACTTTGGAAAATTAACCCATAATGGAATTTCAGCTAGGAATTCCTTTCCAAAATCAAAATCTGAGCTCCATTGTTTCAGAATAATAGGTCTATTGTTGATAGTGTAAGGGCCTGAGTAAAGTATCTCATTCATATCATCCAGGTTCTGAAACTTAACAATGAAGTAACCTTCCTCATGCAGATACAATGTCGATTGTCCTGCCTTGGACCAATTCATCATTATGTACCTGTTCATAACATTATATCCAGGACACTCACCCACTACATAGGCTATGAGTGCACACTTCCACTTAGCTTCTTCATTCTGAACTTCATCACCATCCAACTGCACCATCGATTCACCATTAACCATTTGTGGAGGGAAATAGTTCAGTTGCATACCACTATTAGCTGCTCTATTGTTTTTAAACATATTGACCCATGGTTCTTTGTCCTTACTCCCTTCTTCTCCTCTTGTTCTCATACTTTCTTCAGCTGTAATATTTCCATTTTGCTTTGTAACTACTGTTTCATTGCTTTCCATCTTGTTCTCAGCTACTATTTTCGTTAGATCTGCATTCTCACAGTCTACCTCTTCTTCCATTACACCATCTAAGCTCAATCGCCTAGCTATTTCATCATTCCCATTCACTCCATCTTCATGGTTCTGTTCTGTACTTTGAGCTTGTTGTTGATCTGATGCTTCAACCTGAGCTCCAACGGAGCTACCAACTGTCAGTATTGGCATTTTCCGGCCTCTTCCACGTCCCCGTCCCCTTCCCCTCGCCATTTTTCACGTTCACTGCGCAGGTTAACTAACCTGCGCTGAGAGCATCTTGGGAGAGAAGGTTATTATTATTTTATTATTTTATTATTATTATTATTATTATTATTATTATTATTATTATATTATTATTATTATTATCATTATTATTATTATTATTATTATTATTTATTATTATTAGGATTATTATTATATTATGAGGATTATTAGTATATTATTATTATTATTAATAGGATTATTATTATTATTATTATTAATATTATTATTATTATTATTATATTTATAGTATATTATTATATTATTATTATATTATTATTATTATTACTTATTACTATTAGTATTATTATTATTATTATTATTATTATTTTATTAGTTTATTACTATTGAGAGTTATTTATTATACTTATTATTTATATTATTTATGTTCTTATTATTTATTAGATTCTTTTATTATTATTATGTTATTGTTATTATTATTATATTTTGAGGATTATTATTGTGTTATTATTATTATTTATATTTGATTATATAGTATTTATTGATTATATGGTTATTATTATTTTTATATCTATTATTATTATTATTGTTTTATTGATTATTATTATTATTATCTTTATTATTTTATTATTATTATTAGTATTATTATATATTATTCTGCTTATTATTATTATATTATTATTATTCTATAATTATTATATTATAATCTTGATCATTAATATTATCTTCATTATATTATATTCTAATTATTATGATTATTGACTTATATTATTATTATATTATTTTATTATTATTATTATTTGTTGTATCTCATTATTATTAGATTCTTTATTATGGCTATTATATTATTGTTTTTATGTGTTTAGTTGTTATTATTATTGATTATTATATTATTATAATAATAATAATAATAAACAAGTATTTATTATTATTATTATTATGATTATTATTTATTATTATTATTATTAGTATTATTATATTATTAGTAGTATTATGCATTATTATTATTATTATATTATTATTGTTATTATTATATGTAGCTACTCTTATTTTATTATTTTATTACTTATATTATTGATATGTTATTATTATTTATCTTATAGTTTCTTATTATGTTATTATTTTCTTATTATTATTATTATTATATTATATTTTAATTATTATTATTCAGTATTATTATTATTATTATTATAATTAATAGATTATTATGATTATTATTATTATTATTATTAGTATTTGATATTATGATTATTATATTATTATTAGTATTATTATTATTATTATAATTATTAGTGTTATTTATTTTATATTGTATTGTTATGGTTATTGATTATATATTATTATTATTATTATGTTATTGTTATTGTTATTATTATTAGGTACTATTAGGATATTATTATCTATTATATTATTATTAATTATTAGTTTATTAATATTATTATCATTAATATTATTATCATT
>JAKWIY010001291.1:0-22561 GCA_027704805.1 Solanum corneliomulleri | reverse complement strand
GCTCTTATACTTCCAACCGGTAGTATCTCTCTTTAATTTGCTTCTGAATTTCAGAAACCTACTGATGAAACTCGATCTCTCTTTCTATCTGGTAATGTATACATGCATGTGTTATCAGCCTATAAGCTTATAAATATGCATTTCATCTTTAATTTTCTTATTATTTGGTTTAAAGTCGTTGATAAGATTAGGAATGTTACTGTTACGATCCAAAAAAAATTAAATAAATAAGAATAAATAGGTATTTAAGGACAAATAGTCCTTTTCCGTATTAATTAAAATAAACCAGATTTGTATTAATTTATTTTAAATTCTATTTGACTAATTCTTGAATTAGTCTCCTAATCCTAATAGTTCTCTCTCTCTCTCACGCTTCTTAACTCTCTCTCACGTTCTCCATCTTTCCACGTTATTTTACGAAATATCATCAGTTCTTCACGCTTGAAGAACTCACATGAAATTTTAAAAAAACAAAGCAACCAAAAACATTAAGGCGAAGAGAAGTTATTTGTTGAGTGGTGTGGACGTTGATGTAACTTGGACTGATTTTTGGAGAGTGTTTTGGGTAGAGAATTCTTCATTTTTAACATCAATTAAGGTATGGGTTTCTCTCATGGAATTCTTTCTCCAAGAGTACTTTCCTACGAACGTTTCTTAAACTCTTCAAACTAAGGTTGTTCCCCCTTCGTATGTCCTTGTCTTTAGCTCCCTAACGAATTTGTAGGATGGGTATGTTGTGCTGCTAGATTTTTGCATGAATGATGTGTTAAATTAAATATGAATGTATTTATGTGCGGAAAATCACGATAATAATCATCAAAATATTACACGAATAGTTAATGTATATGCATGTATAGGGCAGTGTTTTAGTCACTTTTTTGGGGGTGTATAAGTTGTATGTTTATTGTGTATTTTGTATGTGTATTGGGTGTACAATGTGATGTTCATTATTATGGAGGATTGTGAATTGAATAACCACCTTTTAGCCTATTAAACTCATCAACAATGTGCAAAAAAATGTGCTGAATATTGACAAGGTTGAAATCTGGGTTTTTAAAAAGAATTTTAAATAAGTGAGGTCAATGGTTATTGAACCCAAGACCTCACAGGTTAAAATGGATGGAAAAAAAATGGAATGCGTTAAGGGGGATTCGAACTGGGGGGCAGGGACCAGCGAATTTAGCTAAAAAGAAAAAAGATGGGGCTGGGGGGAATTGAACCCTCGCCCCTGTCTTGTGCGAGGAAAAGGAAAAGAAAAGGGGGCTGGGGGGATCGCACTTGCGACCCCAAGCTACGCGCGAAAAAAAAAAAGAATCGCGGGGCGTGGGAATCTATCCCACAACCTCAGTAGGCGAATTTTATTTAGAAAAATGGTTCTGTGGGGATTCGATCCAACAACCTCACTGCAGAGGGGTTGTGGGGGTTCGAACCCACCACCTCACAGCCTCCTCCTCAGCGAAATTGAATGAAAAATAAGGGGGGCTGTGGGGGTTCGAACCCACAACCTCCCTATTCAAGCGAATTTAATTCAAAAAAATAGATTTAAACTAAAATTCTAATTAAAGTGGAAAATTAATTCTTTCATTTAAATAATGAGATTTAAATTAGAAGTGGAAAATTAATTCTTTCATTTACATATTGAGATTTAAATTAGAATTCAAATCAAAATAGAAAATTATTCTTTCATGTAAATGATTGAAATTTAATTTAGAAGTCTAATTAAAATAGAAAATTTATTATGTCATGAAAATGTTGAGATTTAATTTAGAGTTCTAAAGTTATGAATATTAGAAACAAAATCAATAAAAAATATAAATGATATCCAAATAATTCAAGATTTGGGTTCCCGTACCCACACCTCCGTATTGATACATAAGTCATACGTGAGTAAAATATTCAAGAATAATGCCATCTACATAGATCAAAAATCAAGATCTTGGTATATATAACAAGATACATAAGTCTTGTAATACATAATCTTAGGAAAAAAGAATCACTTCACGAACTATAAATGAAGCCCCATGTCTTGTATGTATACACACATAAGTTTAACATACGTTCAAAAATAAGTGAACCTAAGATATACGTAATTAAATGAAGAAATGAGCATTCACATAATAAAAGGTGAGTAACTATGAAAAATAAAGGTGCTAACAATGAAGAATGTGGTAATAATCATGATGTAAGGCTAATGTATAAAATGAGAGCAATCTCAAATGATCCTAAGTAAATTTTACCAATACGTACTCCCCAATGAGAGTTTAAGATAATGAAGAGACCAAACTCTATGAACACTCTAATGAAAATATTGAGTTTAAAACACTTAATACTAATGATGAGATGAGAAATCATCTATTGAGCTATGATGTCCTCATACTAGAAGCCAACTTCCATGATGTATGAGTTGAATGTAATGGAACTTTATACCGAGCACCAATAGGCTAGCAATGAGCGGTGATGCCTTCTTTCGGGAAGGGTGGAGGTTCACGTAACTCTCATGAGATGATACAGTCCGGCATGCCGGGTATGGGTATCCATACATCTCCTAGTCTTTGAACCTATATTGCCACTATAAGGATCTGGCGGGGTTAAATTCCCATATACGCTAACATGTTATTGAATCACTTTGGCCGGTGATTCCACCTCTTTTCGGTGTGGGGGAGACACTGGATTTCATGATGCTCACATGATCTATGTCGGTTAAAGTTAAAGTTCCCAATGAATGAATGAGGCCAGCCTCAAATGAATCATATAAAGAAATGAATGATAACGAAGGTGTTAGGATAGGATAGTCAAGAGGTGAGCTAGATTCAGGTAATGACATTAGGTTATTCTTGATCATTGCACATCAAACCCGATGAATGTCTTAAACTACATCCTAGGTATAGCTGGTGTTCGCACTGGCTTATGAATTAATTGAAATGAAATACATATGAAGGAATGAACCAGACTCTGTGTTTGCTACAGAAGGCTCCCTAGTTGAGGTCCTATATGTTGAGCCCTCATTTTGGAAAGTCTTAAGGTTAAGTCTATGATACTAAGGTCTCATGGTATATGAATGAAAAATATTAAAGAAACTATGTGTTATATTTTATGTGCTATATGAAGATGTTATTTGTTGTGTGCCATATGATAATTATAATGATGCACGTCACTCTCATGGAAAAACATTCCCAATCTCAATTTAGCATGTCCACTGACTTGACTTCCAAACATCATGTTGTTAGGAAAGAGCTATTCTTCCTCATGCAAGTCCCTTGTGTTTTATTGCATATACCCATACTTAGTACCAGTGTGTACTAATCTAATACAAAACATCTACTTTAGGTGCAGGCACAGGTGGACGGTAGAGCTAAAGGTTCGTTGTTGCAGCTATCCGGACGTCAACATTCATCCGGAGTTTTGTAGGTCCTCATACTTTCGAGGATTCTACTGATATACATTCTAGCATAGCCTAGAGTTGATCTACTGGAGCATGTTCCACTAGAGTTTCTGTCCTGTTCTTGTTCAGACTTTGTATTGGGGTTAGTTTGACCGATATGCAATTAATACATAATGAATTATTTCTTTCAGTTGCTTATATGTTAATTGTTAGATGGTTGATGATGAACGATTACGAAATATAAAGAATGTTTATCAAGTATGATTAAAGAATAAAAAATTTCAATTTTTTCGCTAAAATTAATCTATGTAAAGTAAGAATGACGTAAGCAGGCTTGTTTGCGACCTCTGAGAGGTCAAAGACGTCGGTCTCGTCTGGGTCTAGATTCCATTCGTGATAAAGTTGGTATCAGAGCGCTAGGTTAAATTCGTAGAACAGTAGAGACTTCATGATGCGTAGGAAAAACTTCCCTTCTTCTGATCTTATTGTGTTTTTCCTGATGTCTGAATTCTTGGGGTTATGAATGTGTCTGGCATTAATCCTTGTTGTTTTCAGAGAATGAACAGTTGGAGAACTAAGGATCTGAGGACGGGAGCAGCCGCAACTAGGGTTAATCAAAATCCACCCCAGGCTCCAGCTGAACGAGTGGCCATGCCAGTTAACCCAACTGGGTTTACTAATGCGGAGGTGAGGGAATCTCTAGCCTAGATGGCATAGGGCATCACAATGCAGGCCCAGGCTATGGCTGCCCAATCAATCGGCAGGATGTTCAGAGGGAAAACCCACTTGTTCGCAGCATGGCTGACAGACTACGAGATTTCACGAGGATGAATCCTCAGATTTTCATAGGGGCTAAGACTTCAGAAGATCCTTAGGAGTTTATAGACGAGTTGCATAAGATCCTGGTGGCCATGGGGGCCATTGATATTAAGAAGGCTGAGCTGGCTTCTTACCAGCTCAAGGATGTTGCACAGACTTTGTGCAAAATGTGGTGAGATAGCCGTGTCCTAGGTAGGGTGCCAGTCACATGAGAGCTGTTCAAGACATCATTTTTGGAAAGGTTCTTCCAAAGAGAGATGAAGGAGGCCAAGGCTGAGGAGTTCATCAACCTTAAACAAGGATCTATGAAGGTCAGGGAGTATTCTCTGAAGTTTGTGAAGCTATCAAGGTATATTACTTCTATTAATATTTAATAACAAGAATGAGGAGAGTACTTAGCTTTGTTGAAATTATCCAGATATGCTACTTCCTTGGTTTCGAACAACAGGGATGAGATGAGCAGGTTCCTCACAGAAATCAATGGAGACCTGGAGGAGGAGTGTCGGTCTGCGATGCTCTATGATAATATTGACCTTTCTAGGTTAATGGTGCATGTCCAGCAAGTAGAGGACATCCAAAAGAAGAGAGGTGTACGTGATATTAGGAGGCCTAGGCCTCAAGATTAGGCAGGTCCCAGCCATGGAGGCCATAGAAATAATTTTGGCGTCCGTGAGCAGCCCAAATTCAAAAAGGGGCAACAGAGTTCTGGGAATTCTAAACCTCAAAGAAATACAACACCTAGAGGAGGCAGACCCGAACCCAAGGGGGGCAATGTAGGGGAGATGCAGCGTCCAAAGAAGACTTGTGCTAAGTGTGGTCGAGCTCACAGTGGAGAATGCAGACAGGGCACTAATGTCTGCTTAGGTTGTGGTAAGAGTGGACAAATTGTAAGAGACTTTCCCCGTAACAGAGGTCAGGCTGGAGGTAATACTCGGTCTAGGCCTACCCCACAGAGTGCAGCAGCAGCCGAGGTTCCCAAGTGGAACATATTTTGTGCTTTGAAAGGCATGGATGAGCAGGAGAAGTCCGCTGATGTGGTCACAGTATGCTGCAAGTATTCTCAACTTCTGTTTATGCTTTACTTTATCCAAGGTCTACGCTTTCCTTTGTGACTCCTCTGCTTGCCCTTACTTTTGAAATACTACCTGATGTTCAGCATGATCCTATAGTGGTTAGTATGCCTTTAGGAGAAAATGTGAGAACTGATAGGGTATACGAGAATGGCCCAATAATTGTGAGTGGCAAGGCTATGTGTGCAAACTTGATTGACTTACCCATGCATGATTTTGATATTATTCTTTGCATGGACTAGCTTCACAGCTATTATGCTTCTTTGGACTGTCGTAGTAGAGTGGTGAGGTTTTTCTTCTCTAATGAAGAAGAGTTAGTCTGGGAGGGGTACAATCTTAATCGTCCTAACCCTTGATTTCAAATCTTATGGCCAATAAAATGATGGCCAAAGGGTTACTATGTCATCTAGTGAGTGTTAATGATTTAGATCATGACGTTCCTTCCATAGAATCGGTTCCTGTAGTAAATAAATTCCTAGATGTGTTTCCTGAAGATTTTCCTGGAGTCCCTCCCTTTTGAGAGATGACTTTGGTATCGACTTAGAACCCGATTCTAAACCAATCTCAATTCCTCCTTATAGAATGGCTCCAGCAGAAGTCAAGGAGTTGAAGTTGCAGTTAAAAGATCTCACTGATAAGGGTTTCATTAAGCCGAGCATATCCCCTTGGGGCGCTCCAGTATTTTTTGTATAGAAGAAAGATGGGACCCTTATAATGTGTATCGATTATCAGCAGCTCAAAAAAGTCACTATAAAGAATAAGTATCCACTTCCCAGAATTGATGATTTGTTCGATCAGCTCCAAGGGTCTAGTTTCTTCTCTAAGATTTATCATCGTTCAGGGTATCATCAGCTTAGGGTTAGGGATGGGGATGTCCCAAAAACAGCTTTCTTACCCGTTATGGTCCTTATGAGTTCTTGGTTATGTCATTCGGTCTTACGAATGCACCTGCTGCATTTATGGATCTCATGAACAGAGTCTTCCGTGAATACCTCGACTCTTTCGTCATAGTATTCATTGATGACATTCTCATCTACTCTAAGACCAAGGAAGACTGAACATCATTTGAGATTAACCTTGCAGGTACTTAGACAACATCAATTGTATGCAGAATTTTTCAAATGTGAATTCTAGCTGAGATTAGTGGACCTTCCTGGGCCATGTTGTGTCTGATCAAGGTGTAGAAGTAGACCCCAGAATGAATAAAGCTGTTAAGAACTTGTCAAAGCCTCATACTCCCACCGATATCGGTAGCTTTCTGGATTGGCTGGTTACTACCACATGTTTGTAGAGGGATTTTTTTCCATTGCTACCCCACCTACATACATCCTTACAAAGAAGAAATCCAAGTTTGAATGGACGGAGACTTGTGAGAAGAGTTTCCAGGAGCTTAAGGACAGACTCACTTCAGCCCCGGTGCTTACTCTGCCTAAGAGTGGCGAGAATTACACTGTCTATTGTGATTCATCTAGGGTTTGTTTGGGATGTGTTCTTATGCAGGCTGGTAAGGTGATAGCCTATGCTTCAAGACATCTCAAGGTTCAAGAAAAGAATTATCCCACTAATGACTTGGAGTTGGGAGCTGTGGTGTTTGCATTGAAGCTGTGCAGGCATTATCTGTATGGAGTACATATGGATGTGTTCACGGATCATAAGAGTCTCCAGTAAGTGTTCTAGCAGAGGGATTTGAATCTACGTCAACGCAGATGGTTGGAGCTGTTGAAGGATTATGACATGAGTGTGCACTACCATCCAGGTAAGGCTAATGTTGTGGCTGATGCTTTGAGCAGGATGAGCATGGGAGTACAATCCACATTGAGGATGAGAAAAAGGATCTAGTAAAAGAGGTAGACACACTAGCCAGACTGGGTGTGCAGTTGGTTGACTCGACTAGTTAAGGTGTTTCAGCTCACACTAGTTCTGAATCATCCCTGATAGTGGAAGTCAAAAAGGGTCAGCATCTTGATCCTGTTAATGGAGATGAAGGAGTCAGTGTTGTTAAAATGAACGAGTCTTTTGCTTGGGAGATGATGGCATACTTAGAAACGAGAACCGTTGTGCGTACCAAATGTAAATGATTTACGGACCAGGATTGTTGCAGAGGCCCATGGTTCCAGATATTCCATACATCCAGGTTCCACAAAAATGTATCATGATCTTAAGAAGATTTATTGGTAAGAAGGCATGCAGAAGGATATTGCAGACTATGTGGCTAAGTGTCCTAATTGTCAGCAGCTTAAGGCAGAGCATCTTAAGCCTGGTGGTCTGACTAATATTATTAAGGTTCCTACTTGGATATGGGAGGCCATTAATATGGACTTCGTAGTTGGTATTCCGATGACTAGGAGGCAGCATGACTCCATATGTGTTATTGTGGACAGATTGACTAAGTCTGCCCACTTTATCCCTATGAAGTCTATTTACAGGGCCGAGGATTATGCGAGACTCTACATTGATGAGATTGTAATAGGGCATGGGATTCCTTTGTCTATCATTTCAGATAGAAGAGCTCATTTTACTGCGCGTTTTTGGAGATTTTTCCAGAAAAGCATAGGCACGCAGGTGAAACTTAGCACCGCCTTTCATCCTCAGAGAGATGGGTAGGCAGAGCGCACTATTCACACACTGGAGGACATGTTGAGAGCGCGTGTGATTGACTTTAGAGGTAACTGGGATGACCATCTACCTTTGATAGAGTTCTCGTATAATAATAGCTATCACTCCAGCATTGGGATGGCACCGTTTGAGGCATTGTATGGTAGGAGGTTTATATCTCCAGTTCGGTGGTTCGAGGTTGGAGATTCGTCTATTTAGGGTCCATAGATCATTCATGAGGCCTTGGAGAAAGTTAAAATTATTAGGGACAGGTTGGCTACTGCTTACAGCCGACAGAAATCATATGAAGACAACAGAAAGAGACCCTTAGAATTTAACGTTGGTGACCAGGTATACATGAAGATATTGCCTATAAAAGGGGTGATGAGATTTGGTAGAAAAAGGAAGCTGATTCCGAGGTATGTAGGACCATATGAGATCCTACATCGTGTGGGTGAGGTGGCCTATGAGTTAGAATTGCCGGCGGAGTTAGCTTCTGTTCATCCAGTCTTTCATGTCTCTATGTTGAAGAAGTGCCTAGGTGATCCAACATCAATACTACCTATAGAAGGTTTGGGGGTTGGTGAAGACTTGTTCTATCAGGAGGTACCCATTGAGATCTTAGACAGACGGGTCAAGCGGCTGAGGAACAAGGAGATTGCCACAATTAAGGTTTTGTGGGGAAATCATCTTGTGGAGGGTGCTACGTTGGAGTTTGATGCCGACATGAGATCCTGATATCCCCATCTTTTCAACTCTTGAGGTTAGGCTTCCTACTTGTAAGACTATAGTTCCTTATCTCTTCGTATTTTGTTCCTATTGGCTGATTGTACATAGCAATTAAGTTATGATCTGATTGGCATTATGATGTGTAATGGTAGTGTCATTCGGGGACGAATGTTCCTAAGGGGGGGGGATAATGTAACGATCCAATTTTTTTTAAATAAATAAGAATAAATAGGTATTTAAGGGCATAATGGTCCTTTCGCGTATTAATTAAAATAAACAAGATTTGTATTAAGTTATTATTTTAAATTCTATTGACTAATTCTTGAATTAGTCTCCTAATCCTAATAGTTCTCTCTCTCTCACGCTTCTTAACTCTCTCTCTCACGTTCTCCATCTTTCTCACGTTATTCTTCCAAATATCATCAGTTCTTCACTCCTGAAGAACTCACATGAAATTTTAAGAAAAACAAAGCAACCAAAAATGGTAAGGCGAAAAGAAGTTGTTCGTTGTGTGGTGTGGACGTTGAAGTAAATTGGACTGATTTTTGGAGAGAGTTTGGGGTAGTGAATTTTTGTTTGAACATCAATAAAGGTATGTGTTTCTCTCATGGAATTCTTCCTCCAAAAGTACTTTCCTTCGAACGTTTCTTAAACTCTATAAACTAAGGTTGTTCCCCCTTCGTATGTCCTTGTCTATAGCTCCCTAACGAATTTGTAGGATGGGTATGTTTGCATCTAGATTTTTGCATGAATGATATGTTTCAATTAAATATGAATGTATTTATGTGCGGAAAATCATGATAATGATCATCAATATATGACCGGAAAAGTTAATGTATATGCATGTATAGAGAAGTGTTTTAGTCACTGTTTTGGGGGTGTATAAGTTGTGTATTTATTGTGTATTTTATATGTGTACTGGGTGTAGAATGTGATGTTCATTTTTATGAAGGATAATGAATTGACTAACCAACTTTTTGCCAATTAAACTTATGAACAATGTGCCTAAAAATGAGTTGAATAATGACAAGAAATTTCCAGATTTGAGTACTCTATAAAAAGTTTGAAATCTGTGTTTTTTTAAAAAATATTAAATAAGTGAGGTCAATGGGAATTGAACCCAAGACCTCACAGGTTAAAATGGCTAGAAAAAAATGTGTTACGGGGGATTCGAACTTGGGGCTGGGACCAGCGAATTTTGCTAAAAAGAAAAAAATGGGGCTGGGGGGAATCGAACCCTCGCCCCTGTCTTGTGCGAGGAAAAGGAAAAGAAAAGGGGGCTAGGGGGGGATCGAACTCGCGACCCCCAGCTACGCGCGAAAAAAAAGAAAGAATAGCGAAGCGTGGAAATCAATCCCACGACCTCAGTAGGCGAAATTTAAAAAAAAATGAGGCTATGGGGATTCGATCCCACAATTTCCCTGCAGATGCCCATTTAAATAAACTATAGAAGGAGGGGATGTGGGGGTTCGAACCCACCACTTCACAACCTCCTCCTCAGCAAATGAAAAATAAGGGGGGGTTGAGGGGTTCGAACCCACAACCTCCATATTCAAGCGAATTAAATTAAAAAAAGATTTAAATTAAAATTCTAATTAAAGTGGAAAATTAATTCTTTCATGTAAATAATGAGATTTAAATTAGAGGTGGAAAATTAATTCTTTCATGTAAATATTGAGATTTAATTAGAATTCTAATTAAAATAGAAAATTATTCCTTAATGTAAATGATTGAAATTTAATTTAGAATTCTAATTAAAATAGAAAATTTATTATGTCATGAAAATGTTGAGATTTAATTTAGACTTCTAAAGTTATGAATATTAGAAATAAAATCAATGAAAAATGTAAATGATATCTAAATAATTCAAGATCTGGGTTCCCGTGCCGAAACCTCCATATTTATACATAAGTCATACATGAGTAAAAATTTCAAGAATAATGCCATCTACTTAGATCAAAAATCAAGATCTTGGTATATATACAAGATACATAAGTCTTGTAATACATAATCTTAGGAAAATAAGGATCACTTAACGAACTATAAATGAAGCCCCATGGCTTGTATGTATAGACACATAATTTTAACATACGTTCAAAAATAAGTGAACCTAAGATATACGTAATGAAATGAAGAAATGAACATTCACATAATATGAGGTGAGTAACTATGAAAAATAAAGGTGCTAATTATGAAGAATGTGGTGATAATCATGATGTGAGGCTAATGTATATGATGAGAGCAATCTCAAATGAGCCTAAGTAAATGTTACCAATACGTACTCACCAATGAGAGTGTAAGATAATGAAGAGACCAGTCTCTATGAACACTCTAATGAATATATTGAGTTTAAAACACTTAATACAAATGATGAGATGAGAAATCATCTATTGAGCTATGATGTCCTCATACTAGAAGCCAACTTCCATGATGTATGAGTTGAACATAATGGAACTTTATACCGAGCACCGATAGGCTAGCTATGAGCAGTGATGCCTTCTTTCGGGAAGGGAGGAGGTTCACGTAACTCTCATGAGATGAGACTATCCGTCTTGCCGGGTGTGGGTCTCCATACATCTCCTAGTCTTTGAACCTATATTGCCACTATAGGGATATGGCGCGGTTAAATTCCCATATACGCTATCATATTAATGAATCGCTTTGGCCGGTGATTCAACCTTTTTTCTGTGTGGGGGAGTCACAAGATTTCATGATGCTCACATGTCCTATGTCGGTTAAAGTTAAAGTTCCCAATGAATGAATGAGGCCAGCCTCAAATGAATCATATAAAGAGATGAATGATAACGAAGGTGTTTGAATAGGATAATCAAGAGGTGAGCTAGATTCAGGTAATGACATGGGTTATTCCTGATCATTGCACAGCAAACCCGATGAAGTATTAAACTACATCCTAGGTATAGCTGGTGGTCGCACTGGCCTATCAATGAATTGAAATGAATACATCTGAAGGAATGAAGCTGACTCTGTGTTTGCTAAAGAAGGCTCCCTAGTTGAGGTCCCATATGTTGAGCCCTCATTTTGGAAAGTCTTAAGGTTAAGTCTATGATACTAAGGTCTCATGGTATATGAATGAATAACATGAAAGAAACTATGTGTTATATGTTGTGCTATATGAAGATGTTATGTGTTGTGTGACATACGATAATTATAATGATGTATGTCACTCTCATGGCAGAACTTTCCTAATTTCAATTTAGAAAGTCCACTAACTTGACTTACAAACATCATGTTGTTAGGAAAGAGTTGTTCTTCCTCATGCATGTCCCTGGTGTGTGCTTGCATATACCCAACTTAGTACAAGTGTGTACTAATCCCATACAACATCTACTTTTAGGTGCAGGCACAGGTGGACGGTAGAGCTACAGGTTCGTTGTTACAGCTATCCGGACGTCAGCATTCATCCGGAGTTTGGTAGGTCCTCATGCTTTTGAGGATGATACTGTTTTACATTCTAGCATAGTTTAGAGTTGAGCTAGTGGAGCATGTTCCACTAGCGTTTCTTTGCTGTTTTGGTTCAGACTTTGTATTGGGGTTATTTTGACCGATATACAATTAATACTTAATGAAGTATTTTTTTCAGTTGCTTATCTATTAATTGTTAGATGGTTGATGATGAACGATTATGAAATATAAAGAATGTTTAACAAGTATGATTAACGAATCAAAAAATTTCAAATTTTCCGCTAAAATTAATCTATGTAAAGTAAGAATGACGTACGTAGGCTTGTTTGCGACCTCTGAGAGGTCAATGACGCCGGTCTCGTTTGTGGTCTAGATTCAAGTCGTGACAGTTACTAGATTCACAAAGTGTTCGACAAAATATCTAGAGAAAACTTGATCTACTGATCTATCAATTTTTTTATTTTTTGTTGCGATGTTGGCATTTTCTATCAATGTAACTTAGACAACTTTTGAAAATTTCACTTTTCAAAAACATGACTTGATTTTGTAAGTGTAGCATAGCTTTGGCGAAAGCATTGCTCCAAAAAAAACAGACGAGAAAGATTCTCTTATCATTAGAAAGGTACATCATTAACTAATTCTTAAGAATCTCTCTTGTTTCTAGATAAATTTTGGGTATAATTTGATTCTGTATAGGTAAAAATTTTCAAGGAACATCACATTTTTGAGATTGTATTTGGTTGAGGAGGATTCGCGTAGGAAGTTCTCAAGAAACAGGATGTCAATACACTGGCATAACTCTTTCCGAGCAGCAGCTGGAGTATGAAATGTTGAGAGTTGAGCGAGCAGGCCTTCAAGTATACCACTTGAATTGTCTATTGAATTTCAAAGTTTCTATGTGACTATGATATATAATTTCTATATGTTGAGGCAAGTGACAAAAGCAATTAGGAAATGCCACTTCATGAACTTAAAACTTCTATAACTAAATTAATTCGTTTATTGATCATGGTGTCTGGGCCAACTTAGACACAAATTATTACTTCTTTGTACTTCCTATTGACATGGAAACATGATCTATTTTTTTTTGCAAGCGAAAGTCGAGTTGTCTGTAATATTCAACAGATCTCAAGTCAATGTTATAGGATATAAATGACAGGATTATATCAGTGTATGCTTATATTCTTCTATATATTAACATACCGTTTGTAGTACTTAAAAGATGCCAAGCAAATATTACAATTGTACTAATTATAATTTTCAACGAGGTGTTGGAATATATTGGTATGACGTCATAGGGGAATTCTTTAGTTGTTGCGAGTCTGCATTGGCAGAAGATGGGCTTCTAGTTATGCAGGTAATGAACACATTTAACGTGACCCTTTAACACATTCCACTTCTTCTTTTTTTTACCTTTTTCTCTATTTCTCTTGAATCACAAGTATTTTATTTCCTCAAGTTTAGTTCAATGACAGACCTGAGGTATGTTGAACACATACAAGGCTCAGACTTCATGAAAGATTATATATTCCTAGGTAGTAGCTTGATTGTACTAAGTCGAGTAACATCAGTCATGACTTCTGCATCCAGCCTATGGTAACAAAAATTTTACTTTGTGATTTTGTACTATTGTGCTTAGCTTGTCAATCTAACAAAAACATTTATTTTTGAAAGAATTTGAAAATTAAATGATACAAGTGCAATGTAGTGTACCTGGAAGATATAGGATATATTAAGTTTAATTGTTCTTTTATTGCAACTACGAAAAGACCTTGAAGAAGCCATGAAGGCCTTACAGAAAAAGTGATTGGATGAAGAATTGAAGCTTGTAGAAGAGTATGGACTGAGGTGCAAGAGGGAGATTTGGAGAGTTTAGTATGGTTTAAACCGTATCAGGAATGCTGCTAAAATGCTTCTGACATTGGATGAGAAGGATCTACGTCGTATCTTTTAAGGTGAAGATCTCTTGAGGATGATGAACAAGTATGGATAGTTTGATGAGAGCCAAAACAATCTAGATTATGTCTTGGCACTCACTGTGGAGAACTTTCTTGAGCAACGTCTCCAAACACTTTTTTTCAAGACTGGCATGGCTTAGTCAATTCATCATGCCAGAATGCTTATCAGGCAAAGGCATATCAGAGTTGGGAGGCAAGTAGTGAATATTGCTTCTTTTAGGGTGAGATCAGACACCCAAAAGCACATTTACTTCTCTCTCACTAGTCTTGTTGGCGGTGGGTGCCCTGGAAAAGTGAAGCGAAAGAACCAAAAGGCTTCTGCCAAGAAGGATGCTGGTAGTGATGGTTATGATGAAGAGGACGAAGAATGATCAACTTAGTGTTTTGGTCTATTTGGCTTGTAGTACTGACCTATCATATTTTTCTGGTATTTGTGGCTTATCTTTATGTAGTAGTAAAGAAATATTAAACAGATGTTTTCACTATTTTAAGAGTTTGAATTAAAAAAAATTTGATTGTTCTTGAATGACGTGGTTTAAGTTTTTTAATTCTTCTATTACTATCATTGTATTGATTTCTCTGGCTATACATATGTATTAAGGTTAATTCATGGTCAATTATAATTTCCACTAAAATAGGTCTCATTTATTGGAAATTATAATTTATGAATATGGAAGCTTTACCGCCAATATTATTGTTGCTAAAAGTAAATACAATCTACTGGCCTTTACTGGCACTTAACTAAATAAATGTCGCTAAGGCTTTATCGACACTGGATGCATTGACAATAGATTAAATGTCGCTAAAGATTTTGTGGCAATAAAAATTGCCGCTAAAAGAAAAATTAAATGCCACTAAAATTCTCTTTCGTTGTAGTGCTTATAGATAGAAAAATGAAGAACTTTTGAAAATGCTGATTTTTTTCTGGCATAGTCAGAACCTAAACAATGAACTGAATGCAAATGTTGTTGTGTTTTGAAACTACAAAATCCAATTATGAGTTTTGTGATACTCAAAAGGCACTCAGAAGTAAAATATAGGTTCTAAAATGGGAGAATATACAATGCAATCAGACTTTTCTGTAAGATGCCACGTTTGAGAAATAGTACAAAAGTGAAAATGTTCTAAATAATGTTGCTTTGGAGTCGAAGCATCCTGAATTTCATCCAAAAAACTTTAATATATTATGCTTAGATGACGATATGAAATTTGAATAATCTAAACTAATGCATGAGTGTATAGATGAGGAACAACGCCCCTCCATCGTAAAGATTTTAAGTCCACATAGACAAAACAACATTCCTCACCTAAGAACCTAGAAGTGCAAGATGCAACATATATTACTTGATTCCTTTATCTTTATTTAATCACACCTATAGAGGAGCAAAAAAATTGATGCAAAGATAGGGGTAAAATTCACAAGTTCATATTAGAAATATAAGAGGCGTATTTATTTGTGTCGTGCTGTGATGATAATTAGGCGCTTATTGGGAGACAAAACAATTAGTAATGTAACTTCTTCATTTATTTTATTTTATTATTTTAGTGTCATTTATTTTCTTTTTTTGGTCTTGTTTTTGAAGATTAGAGGAAGTCTGTGTGCCCAAAAGTTTGAAGCAAATGAGAACGTTTGAGCTTTGCAGATTAGAAGAAGTTTGTGTGCCCAAAAGTTTTAAGCAAAGGAGAAGGTTTGAGCTTAAGTGTGGGTGCATACGAACCTTCATGAAAATTAAGAGAACATGCTACTAGCTAGGCCTAAAGGCCAAAGGAATTTTTCCTAACCCTTTTCTTAAATATTATTTCATGTTATGGGGGATATAAAATCTTTTTAAGTGTGGGGTCGAGGAATAAATTCCTAGTTTTTACTGTTTTATTGTGCCTTTTCTTAGTTTAGGATGAGTTTCTTGGGTTTTGTTTTCTGTTCTTTTTGTGAAATAGTCCCTTTGAACCGGGTGTCTTTTATTATTTAGGAATAATTTTTTTCAGAAAAATAGAGAAGACCTTTTTCAGTGGACACGAAGAAAGGACACGATATGCACCGGATTGGAAGTGTAGTCCCCCTCCCACACTAACGGATCTGTCCCAGGCTTGGCTAACGTCAATGTTTTAGCATTACAATCCAAGATCGCAAATTGCGGAGAAAGCCAAGTCATACCCAGAATTACATCAAAGTCAACCATTTCTAAGATAACCAAATCTACATAAGTGTTGCTCCCCATAAAATTCACCAAACAAGACCTATATACTTTTCAACTACCACAGACTCACCCACCGGAGTAGAAACACGAATAGGCATGTCAAGTAATTCACAATGTAAATTTAGACCATTAGCAAATGAGGAAGATACATAACAGAATGTGGATCAAGGATCAAACAATACGGAAGCCATGCAATCACAAATCAAAAGGTTACCTGTGATGACAGCATCTGATGCCTCCGCTTCAGATCTCCCAAGAAAAGCGTAACAATGGGCCCCATTACTTGTCTGTCCGTTGCCCCTACCATGTTGTGTTGTAGTGGCTCCAGTTTGCCCATCACCTCTGCCGTTGTGGTGACCACCATTACCTCGACCACCACGTCCTCCAGAAAAGCGGCCTCTACCATGACCACCTCTACCTCTAGCTATTGGGGTTCTGTAACTGTGTTTTGGACAATTCCTCCTAATATGTCCAATCTCCCCACATCCATAACACTCTCTGGAGTCAGGCATAGGTCTCTCGGAGTAGTGTTGACCGTTCTAGAGGTGGACCCCTAACTACAGTCTGTAGTGAAGACTGAATTGGTCGAACTGAGTAACCTCCGGAGCTCTGTCCTCTAGAGTAAGAACCATTGAACTCACCTCCCCTTCGAAACCTTTTTGATGTCGATGTCATGGTGAAGTCATCTGGCTTCACTCCTTCCACTTCTATCACAAAGTCTACCACCTCTTGGAAGGATGTTGCCGTAGCCGCTACCTGTAAGGCTGAAATCCGCAATTCTGACCTCAACCCCTTCACAAAACGGCGAATCCGTTCTTGTGGACTGAAACAAAGTTGGGTGGCATACCTGGATAATGCACGGAATTTAGCCTCATATGCATTAACCGTCATCCTACCTTGCTCTAGACTCAAGAACTCATCCCTTTTTCTATCTCTCAATGTCCTTGGGATATACTTCTCCATAAACAAGCTAGAGAACGATGCCCAAGTCATAGGTGGTGCCTCTGTTGGTTGACACTCAACATGTGACCGCCACCACATTTTAGCGTTACCTTGAAACTGATAACTCACGAACTCCACGCCAAACCGTTCTACAATACCCATCTTGTGTAGTAGCTCATGACAATCAACCAGGAAATCGTAAGCATCCTCAGATTCTGCACCCTTGAAGACTGGAGGTTTCAATTTTAAGAACTTACTAAAAAGTTCATGCTGATCATTTGTCATTATAGGCCCAGTAGTCAGACGTGGAAAAGTGCCTATGTCCAATGAGGCATCCATGCGGGGAGCCATAGTAGCCGCATGTCGTACCTCTGAAACCGGAGGTGTTGGTGCAGAAACCACTGGAGGTGCCTGACCCTCATCAGATAACCCGCTAAGATAAGCAAGAACCTGATTGATCATCTCTGGGGTAGGTTGGGGTGGCAATTCCTCGTTTTGTGCTTGTTCATTCTCCCCTTCCTCACCCTCTCTTATCACCTCCTCAGTCGGTGGAGGAGTCACCGCCCTAGTACCAGATGGGCTATGTGCTCGTCCTCTTCCTCTAGAGGACGTCCTCCCACGGCCTCTACCACGGCCTCTTGCCACTGATCCTCCTCGAGCCACAGCCCTAGTGGCTGGCTCAGACGTTTCTTGCCGTGCCGTTGTTGCTGCTGGTGCGGTCGTTGCTCTAGTTCTAACCATCTGCGAAAGAGAGTGAATATGGTCAGATACCAATTTGTATCACCTAGATACCAATTGGACTCAAGTAGTAGCACGAAAGAAAGAATGAAAGAATGAAATTTTCCTAAAGTCCTATAGCCTCTCAAAGAAAAGTAAAGGCGTCCCCCTACCGTTCCTTAAGACTCTATTAGACTCGTTCTTGTGTGATGAGACCAATGAACCTAATGCTCTGATACCAAGTTTGTCACGACCCAAAACCGAGCCGCGACTGGCACCCACATTTACCCTCCTATGTGAGCGAACCAACCAATCTAACCCTTAACATTTCAATGTATATCAACAGAAAGTAATGCGGAAGACTTAAACTCATTAAATAAAACAATTCAAAACTACTATTATTATCCCCAAAATCTGGAAGTCATCAACACAAGAACATCTATGATCAAATTACTATCTAAGAATGTCTAAGAAGCTAAAAATACATAAGAAGCTAGTCGATGCCGGAAGTCAAGGCACCAAGACTTGAAGAAGAAGATCCAGTCCAAGCTAGAAGCATTAGCTCACCCTGAGATCCGGTATGACGAAGACTGGCTCGAATTAATGTTGAGTTGAAGTTGACGGAACGTTTGCTGCATTACACAAATAACAAAGAAGAAAACATAAAAGTAGGGGGTCACTACAACCACAAGTACTGAGGATCGGCCAACTCAAAATAGAAGATAATATAAATCAAGTAATATTATAAATCAACTATAAACTCAACATGTAGCAACAACAAGTACTATAATCATCAACAAGTACCATCAAGTTCATCCATGAGGCTCAAGCCTCAATACCATACTCATTTTGGAATTAAGTTTATTAGATTGAGTATATTTATCATCTTTCAAGATTCATTATCTTCTTCCTCTTGTGTCGGTACGTGACACTCCGATCCCCTACCACTATGTGTCGGTACGTGACACTCTGATCCCCTAATTCTACGTGTCGGTTCGTGACACTCGATCCCCTATATGTGTCGGTACGTGACACTCCGATCCCCTATATGTGTTGGTACGTGACACTCCGATCCCCTAATTCTACGTGTCGGTTCGTGACACCCGTCCCACTAATACTATGTGTCGAAACGTGACACTCCGATCCCCTATATGTGTCGGTACGTGACACTCCGATCCACTAATACTATGTGTCGGAACGTGACACTCCGATCCACTAATACTATGTGTCGGAACGTGACACTCCGATCCACTACCTCATTCTATCCGTTCATCAAGCCTTCTCTATACCAAGGCATCATCAATCCCATTACTTTAATTCATTAAGCCTTCTTTTATACAAAGGCATCATCATTAATAACGTAGATTATAGTTTCTTTCAAGATTTGGGATTCAATGGTTTTCATCATGCTTGTTTTATCAAAATCACATAATCATATTCATGCAAGCATACAATTAAGCATATAGACAGGTTTACAATACTACCAATACATATCATTCACTATTAAGAGTTCACTACGAATATGGTAAAAACCATAACCTACCTCCACCAAAGACTAGTGATCAAGCAAGAAATTCCCAAGCTTTGTTCTTCTTCTTCCTCGTTCGACTCTCTCAATCGATCAATCTCTCTCTCTCTTTTCTTTCTGTTTTCTTATTCAAACCCTCTTTCTTTTACCCTAATTAGTATATAATTAAGTTTGAAAGATGGCATTAATAACCCACTAATTAACTTAAGGTTACCTCTTTTAACCCCCATGTAATTAGACTTATTAATATTAACCCTCTAACTTTGTAATTAAGGAAAGAATAGTCCAAAACGTCCCTTAAAACGTGTAAAGAAATCCGATTCTGCCTGGGATTTGCGCAACCTGTGACGACCCGTCGTGCCTGCGATGGTCCGTCACATAGGTCGTCGTAACGATCAGAACTCTATTTTTCACCAAGGACACTGTGACGGTCCGTCACACTTGTGACGGTCCGTCACACTTGTGACGGTCCGTCCTGCAAGTCCGTTACGAAGTTCAGAGAGTTGATTTTCAGTACCCAATTTTAGCATTTCTAAGTATATTGAAATGAGACCCTGCGACGGTCCGTCGTGCCTGTCACGGTCCATCGTGGGTTCCGTCGTTTCAGCCAATTTTCCAGAAATAAAATCTGCTGCTCAAAACGACTAAACAGGTCGTTACATAGCAACGACGTACTCTTACTTTTCTGTGACACTAATTAGAATTTTTTCCACAACTTGTTGTTAAAAAATTGTATCACTATGATTTCTCAATTCATTAACAATATTCATGCTTGTGCAATATTCATCAATTTTTTAAAATTCTATCATCTTTAAATTTTGAAAGTATCTTCTAAGAGTTTGAAGATTAATAGTGTGTACCTCTTCGTCACCATACACCTAAGTTTTAAGAAAATGTCAAGCTTCCATTGCAGTCTCACAACTTGCAATTTTTTCCAAATATGCACTTGAGACTACCATTTGGATTTTTCCCAAGACTTTTACATCTTGACGATACTTAGGCTCAAGATTTTTTCATCTCTGCTGCTGTAAGATCACCATCGTTTTCTTGCTCTTCAAAGCAATTTGTACCAATAGTCCACAAACCTTCAGCTTTCAGATGTGTTCTCATTCTTATCTTGCAGTATTCAAAATAAGTTCGATAAAAAAAATTGAGTAAAAACAACTGAAAAATCAGCACCTTCATTTGTTTTGGATGCCATATTTTTATCTTCACCCCAGATTAAGAAAGAAAATCTTCCCTCCTACCAATTTGAAGGAAATATGGTAGGAAAATAATATCTTTAGAGAATGATCAAGTTTATTGTAGGCTACTTAAGGCCACTTGAGATGACTACAATTATTAAGTACATCACTATTCATATTACTCAAAATAGAAAACAAAAAGTCTGGCACAAATAACTAAATACATGTATCACAATTTACTAGATACATGTCTACGAAATTCTAAAGAGACATTTTGAAAAATTAAGAGAATTTCGAAAGACTAAACATTTATGCATTAATTCCAACACTCTTTCATAGATTCACCAACCTCTTGTCAATCTAATAACCAAGCCAAAAGTGATGATTTTTCTAGTTTTATCATACATTTTGTTCTAGCATATATTTCTCTGGATTTAAACCAGAAAAATATAAGTGTCACACCAATGGAAGAAACTGAGGAGGTATTATGTTTCTATATGTGTTGGACTATTTGCATTTTTGAGATGCCGATTGGCCGACAAAAAAAAGAATAAAGATAGTTTTCTTAAAATTCACCTCACATTCGACCATTCTTCAAGTCCTAGAAGTGGTTCTCTCATTTCCTCTTACATCAACAAAAGTCGTTTTCCATGGATTTTAAGCATTGCAGCTCAAATTTCTTCATCTATTCATGAATAGTTGATAGAAATCTTTAATCCTTGACCACAGGATTTTCAAGAAATTATTTTAAGAAGTTCAAAAAATGATTTCTACATAGTTCATCTTTTAGGGTTTTTCATCTTTGAAGATTCGTTCAAGAATTTTTCAAAGTATTTTTATTCTAGGTATGTGGATTTCATTAATTCGTATCCTATGGAAAATCTATGATTTTACAAAGAGCAACGTCTTTTTATTAAATCCCTTCTCATGAATAGTCTATAAATAATGTTTTACTCATTATTTTATACCCTAACTCAAAGTATATTTTCACAAACCCTCACTGTACTTGGACTTATCTCATTTATATTTTACACTTCAGTTAGAATATAAATATTTATGATTTTTTATAGTAAGCTTTTCAGTTGACATGGATAAGATTGTTTCAGATAAAGTGACTACTATTTGATTATTAGCATTTGGTATTTATAATCTATTTAGAATATCAATTTTATTCAGTTTAGCAGCATAAATTTAGTTGGGAGTATTACTTAGCATCGAGTAGATACATGATGATGGGTTACCAATCAGTTTAGGTTTAGGCCTTTAGTAGTAATTCTTAATACGTAGAACTTTGTGCCACTATAGGTATAAGGGTCATCTTTTACTCTAGGATTGACACCTTACATTTTTGGACACCAGTTACATATATCTACTTCATCTAGTTTTGTATCGCTTTCAAGTCCTTTGGGCTGGGGTACATGTTGAGATCATATATATTAAGCAAGTTATTTGTATCTCCTAAAGTCTTAATCTCAGATATTGTGTGACCTTATATTCAGTTACCTCAATCATTATCTATTAGTTGCATGCTTAATTACTTGGCCTAACATTAGGTTATATGTACAAATTTCATGTCAATTTCTTGTCTTATATTCATAAGGTTTAAATATATATATTATAATGAATATGGCACATAATCAATACATTCAAAGTATGAGTGCATACCTTTCTTCATATATTTTTCATGCTATGTTAATACAGGTGCTTACTTTCTAGGTTCTAATTTGTATTATTATAACATCCTGCTAGTATGTTTAGAGTTATCCTTTATGGAGGACTCAAGTCAATGTGCAGTTCTAATAATAGTTTCAATGACGAAGGCTTGTCGTACAAAAATATTTTCTTCAAAACCTAAGTTTTAGAAAATAAAATAAAAATCGTTCTAAAAAAACACACATATATAGATTATAATTGTCTTCTCTATATAAAATATGTCATAATTTTATCATGCGAGATTCATAGAAGAAAGTATGCCTTTGGTTTAACATGGCATATAGGACCAATAAAGACCTTATA
>JAKWIY010001290.1:0-22171 GCA_027704805.1 Solanum corneliomulleri | reverse complement strand
AACATCTTCCTATCATGTTCATTCATTCTTCCTATTTATGGTACACATGGTCTTCAATGTATACAATACATATCTCCCTCCTTAACTTGTAGGTGTGGTTGGATGCTTATGAGGAATCAGTGATATAGACAGTGTGGGTTCAAAGTAGAAGAAATATGATATACACATGTCCGCATAGAAAATCATATTGATTCATAGAAAAATAAATTTTAATCCTATTTTAGTGAGGACATGACTATCAAAGCTAGAATTACTTTGTGGGAGGATCATGGCGAAGCATTTTACCCCTACGTATATCCTAACCACTTCGGACCATAGATTGTCATTGTTATTGCTACAACACTAAAAGAATTCAGAGGTTACTACTTCTTCTCAAAATACTGGAACGTTTTAACATTCACATATATAGCACATTTTAGAATTTATGCTAAGTTTTTTCATAACAGATGAACTGACTTTTTCCACCACCACAAATTTATGTTAATCTTAAAGTGAACACATGATCACCTCATTGCTTCAATAAATTCTCAAGAAGTCAGTTGATGTAGAACCTATTTGTAGTACAATTAAACTAATCTTCCCATGCAGAAGCTATGTTTGAAAATCGGATGACTATTGTACAGTTAGTACATTCTAATTGGAGTTCCAAACATAGAGGTAAGTACTATGATAACCATTCATACCATAAGCACATGGAATTGAATCAACTGCTAAAAGAAACAAATCCTAGCCAGAGACAGATAATAATCATTTTGCAGGTATATATACAGTTGAGTTCTAAAAAAAGGTTTGCCACATGCACATATACTGGCTCGCTCCTTCCTTCATGATCACTAAAAACCCACACCAGAACATATTGACAGAATAATATATGCGGAAATACATGTGATTGAACACAGATCCAGCTGGTTATCATGCATTCAAGAACTTTATTATACACGGACCTTGTAGAGAAATCAATCCCCATTGCCCATGTATAGGACAAAGAAAATGCACAAAGCATTTCCTAAAGAAGTACCCGGATGAGTTTCGATTTATATGGATTCCCTATTTATTGGTGGTGGAACACAGGTATTGAAATGAACAAAATTGGTACCAGTTTAGCCAACATATATGTGGTGCGACACAATAGAAACATACTTGTGTAATTCGATGCACATATAAATGTTGAAGTGTGCAATTATTCAGGGTTGGTCAAGTACCTATTGAAGTATGTTCATAAATGGTCTGATAGGCAACAAATGTAATTGAATCATTCGGGATGACAACAGACAACAATAAAGTACCTAAATTGCAAATACATATCAACCACAGAAGCTTGTTGGAGGTTTTACTAGTTTGACAAACATTACAGACTATTAGCAGTTGAGCGCTTACCATTCAATTTTAAGGGACGAAACACCACAATACTTGAAGAATATAGGCGAGCATAAAGCGTTCTGAGCAGACAAGATATTGAAAAAAAATTACAGAATGGTTTGAGGCCAAAAAAGGATACCCCAAAGCAAGAGAGCTAACATATTCAAATTTTCCTACGCGTTGGTGAGTATGGAATAAAAAAGAAAACAAATGAATAAGGAGGAAAAGAAACGGGCAGTTGAGAGAGTTTTTGTTTGCGCATGCTCTAAAATTTTGTGAAAGGTTGCACTTCATTTGGAAGCATTAGAAGAATTAATGGAGTAGATCATAGAACCTATCGAGAGGCTTTCTACGTTAGGCTTATTAGATGATGACAAGAGTGGAATGGCTGCTTGGCAGAGACCGCCAAATGGACAAGTGGAAATGAATTGTGAAATCTGTTGGTAACTATAGTTATTCAATGCCAAGTCTCTGATTCACGCAAGCTTTGGGAGAATAACTATGAAATATTATTAGAAGATATCACATCGATTCACAAAACGAGATTAAGATTGAAACATTTATGATTAAGTCAAAAACAAATAGAAATGTATTCACTGTTAGAAATTGAGAACATACTTCTGAAATGCGGCGAAGTTTGAGAGACATCAAAGGCATACTGCATCGAGATACTTCATTAATGCGGAATGTAGGAAAACACCTGATTTATGAAGAACTGGACTATGACATAGGGGAACTCAAAAATATGCACAATAATTATTTTTCCCTGTTCAATAGTTCTCAACTCCTCACATATGAAGCAATAATATCATTTGTGGAAAATGATGAAGGAAGATTAATTTTTATATACAGACATGGTGGTGCAGGTAAGACATTTATTTGTATGGAATACCATTATTTCAAAGATCATATCACAATCAAAATATTTCTCCCGTCGCTACTTCAGGTAGAACACCTTTATTATTACAAAATTGCAGGACTGCTCATTCACGCTTTCATATTCCTCTGAATATCACGCCTGAGTTAACCTGTGACATAAATCAAGGCAGCCAATTGCAGCCAATAAGCGTAACTCCTAAAAAACATATTTGATTATTTGGTACGAAGCACCAATGTAAAATAAATATTTCTTTGAAGCCTTAGACAAGCCCTTGAGGGACATTCTCCGAGATATGTATGAAAATATCTTGGATATGCCTTTTAGGAGACTAGCAATCGTATGTGGTGAGTTTCAGACAAAAACAGTCAGTTATTCCAAAAGGAACAAAAATTGAGATTGTTGATCAATCCCTAAACTCTTCACACTTGTGGCCCTTCTTTTCAATTTGTTAATTGAAGGAAAATATGCGACTTACTTGTCAAAAAGTGATTGGTTCCAAAGCCGCTAATATTGCATGTTTGGATAAAATGTTAGTCGACATTGGAGATAGATCTGTTTATGTAGATATTAAAAAAGGACTTATTAGGTTGCCACCTGATGTAGGAATTCCGCCATCGCACAATCATATGGAATCAATTGTAGATACAGAATATCCATCACTATTACAAAAGTACGACGACACTATGTACTTGAGAGAAAGAGCCATTTTGACACCAAAAATAAAATGGTTTATGAGCTGAATGATAAAATTATGAAAATGATATGACAGTTAGGAAGAACCTAGTACAACTCAGACAATGTGTACAAAGAAAGTGTGAACACTAATGAGGAAGATATATTGTACCCAACCGAATTCCTTAACTTACGCTTACCAGGAATTCTGAACCATGACATTCACTTAAAATAGGAAGTACAGTTGTGCTTCTTAGAAATGTCAATCAAACGTAAGGCCTTTACAACGGAAAAAGATTAATTATCACACGTCTTGGGAAATGGTCTATTAGTGTGAATATCATCTCTGGTAAGAAAATAAGCAATAGAGTCACGATACAAAGAATTATCATGCCTCCAAATGAATAAAAGTGGCCTTTCAAGCTTAAGAGACGCCAACTTCTTTTAGCGCCCTCTTATGCTATGACGATGAATAAGATCCAATGAAAAACCCAACCGACAGTTCGATTGTATCTTCCAAAATGTGTATTCACATATGAACAATTATATGCCGCAGTATCGTGTGTAACAACAAGAGAAGGATTGATAGTCTACAACTCGGACGAGGACGCTGAACACGATACATACATTAAAATATTGTTTAAAAAGAAATCTTCCAGAATGTATGCCAAAGACTTGTGGAAACACACCAGGTATTTATTAACATGTGCTGATAACTTTAGCTTTTCAATACAAATAACAGATAGTATTAAATAATATTGGTATTTACTGTGTACTAATCCTAGTCCTATTAGGATTAGTACTCATTAATCCTAGTCCTATTAGGATTAGTTCTCCTTCCTATATCTCCTATATATATCTCCCATGTATTCCTTTATTAGGTTAACACTTCAATACAATCAATATTCTTTCATGGTATCAAGAGCCAGAAAACCTAGATCTTCTTTTCTCAAGGTTTTTTTTTCTCTTTCTTTAGGGCACCGATCGTTCCCTCTCTTCTCTTGGGCGGCGGCAGCCATGACAACCGAGGTGGATCCTCTCGATTCACTTCCTTCTGGCGTTAAACTCCTTCTCAAGCATCTTCATGCCCTGATTCCCGAAAAATTATCAGACATAAATTACCCTACATGGAAAATCACCGTTCTTACAGCCCTTGAGGCCAATTACCTTCTCAAATACGTCGATGGAAGCACAAAACCGCCGCCGGCACTCATCACCGCCACGGACAAATCAGAAAAAAACAATTCGGCCCATGCCGCCTAGAAAGCCGTGGATGGACAGATCTGATCATGTTTGATTGCGGTCATCTCTCCCATGGTTCAGAAACACGTCCGATCCTACACAACTGCTTCAGCCCTATGGACGGCCCTAGCAACACGCTATGCATCAATTTCCCACTCTCATATTTTTCAATTGCGTGATCGTCTCCACACAATTACCAAAGGCACGAAAACTATGGCGGAGTATTTAGACAAGGTCTCCACATTCATCACAGCCCTCCACACCGTGAACGAAATCATTCCTGAAAAAGATCTCGTCATGTGCATCGTTCGGGGGCTCCCATCAGCTTACTCCTCCATTAAACAGGCGGTTCGCATCAGTCCAACGCCCGTTGACCTGGATACTCTCTCCTCGTGGCTAAAAAATGAAGAAATCAACGTGGATCTGGAGAGCAAACTTCTTCTCCAAGAAGCTGCTATTATGGAGCCGGCCGCCGCCCTCGCCGAAGCCAGAACTATTGCGGGGGGCGTGGTGGCGGCCGGCAGTGGCGCCGCGGCGGCTACGGCAGAAACAGCGGAGGCCGCGGGCGCGGCGGTCAGCAGGGTAGTCGTCCGCCGTACGACGTTCAGCAGCACGGCGGCAACAACAACCAGCACTCCTTCGTCAACGGCGGGCAGTCATCTTCCAGCGGCGGGCAGGGCACTTACGAGCGGGATCGTCCTACTTGTCAAATCTGTCAGAAAACAGGACACACCGCTGCTCGTTGCTAGTTTCGGTATGAGGAGAGCCGAAATTGTGATAACCGTGCCAATTATTCATCTCAAGCCGGCCCTTCCTCTGAATGGCTGTTGGATAGTGGGGCCAACACGCACATTACTTCTGATCTATCAATGCTTAACGCTCCAAATCCATATCATGGCTCCAATGGTATTACTGTTGGCAACGGTGAGTCCCTTAATATTTCTCACACTGGCACGGCTACCATTAAAACCCCTACCTCTATCTTTCACCTAGGTAACCTTACCCACGTCCCTTCTATTAAATCCAATCTCCTTTCAGTTCACCAATTCACAAAAGACAGTAATTGCTCACTCTTGTTCACCTCTAATAATTTTCAGATCCTAGACAATACTACCAAGAGGGTGATTTTTCAGGGCCCCTGTGAGCATGGTCTGTACGTTCTTCCTGGCACAAGTTCGTCTTCCCACCCAGTTTCAGAAAGCGTTCTTGTGGCTCCGGTGGCTCTTTCGGCTGATGGCCACAGTCTGTTGTGGCACAGTCGTCTGGGTCACTCGTCTACTCAAATAATAAATTCTTTAATGTCTCAATTAGGTTTTTCTTCCATTCATGTAAACAATTGTGACTCCTGTTCAATTGATAAATCTCATAAATTACCTTTTACTTTATCTTAGAAGCGTACAACTGCACCTTTTCAACTTATTCATTCTGAACTATGGGGTCCTACTGCTGTTCCTTCATTTGCTGGTTTTCGCTATTATATTTGTTTTGTGGATGATTTTACAAAATACACTTGGTTGTACCCACTAAAACACAAATCACAGGCATACACCACCTTTGTCACTTTTGAAAAAATGGTCAAAACACAATTCAATTCTCATGTTAAACTTTTTCGAAGTGACAATGGAAAGGAATATGTCAACAATATCTTTGGCCAGTTTCTGCAATCCCTGGGAATTATACATCAAACCTCCTGTCCATACACTCCCGAACAGAATGGGGTGGCTGAGCGTAAGCATCGCCATCTCATTGAAACGGTGGTTACTCTTCTACATCAATCTCATCTCCCTGTCTCCTTTTGGGTAGAAGCTCTAGCCACCGCAAACTACCTCATTAACAGAATGCCAAGTCACACTCTCCTATAAATCACCCTATCAACTCCTTTACCAAGAACTTCCCAATTATACCAACCTCCTAGTCTTTGGGTGTCTTGCCTACCCTTGGATACGCCCTCATATTACACACAAATTACAACCCCGATCCCGTCCTTGTATTTTTTTGGGCTATCATTTTACCTCCAAGGGTTATCGCTGTCTTGACCCACAAACTCATAAAGTCTACATATCTCGTCATGTCAAATTTGTCGAAAATGAGTTTCCCTACTAGTCTATTTCCTCCTCCACAAATACATCATTCATTGGCGTCCTTCCCCTTTTTCCAACATACTCACAGGGTCCCTCACCACCTTCCCCCATACCTCCACCCACTACCCAACCACCCCTCATCACCCCTTCGACCGTCATTCACAATACACCCGCAACCACCACCCACACCCACAACCAACCCGAACCACCCCATACCCACAACATCTCCAGCCCGATCCATTTTGGGTCCTTCCCGGCCACCCCCGAATCACCACCGCCCGTGCCACTCCCCAATACTCATCCCATGTTAACCCGTGGCAAAGCCGGTATCTTTAAACCCAAAACCTATCAGGCTACCATACTACCAAATAAACCCCTTCCCGATAGTGAACCAACAACCTACTCTGTTGCCTCCAAAAATGCTTATTGGCGTCATGCTATGGATGACGAGTTTAAGGCTTTGACTGATCAGAGAACTTGGGTTCTTGTACCTAAGCCCCATGGACGGCAACCAGTGGGCTGTAAATGGGTGTACAAAATTAAACACAATGCGGATGGCAGTATTTCAAGGTACAAGGCTCGTTTGGTTGCTAAAGGCTACAATCAGAAGTATGGGCTTGATTACTCCGAGACATTCAGTCCTGTTATTCGGCAGGAAACCATTCGCCTGGTACTGTCACTCGCCGTGCACAACAATTGGCTCATCAATCAGTTTGATGTTTCCAATGCTTTTCTTCATGGCATGCTTGATGAAACTATCTACATGACGCAACCACCGGGCTATGTTGATCCCCGCTTCCCTCAACATGTTTGCAAACTCCAGAAGTCTCTGTATGGGCTCAAGCAAGCCCCCCGTGCTTGGTACACACGTCTGAAAATGTTCCTCCAGGGACTCGGCTTCACGTGTTGCGTACACGACACGAGTCTGTTTACTCGACATTCAGCACACTGTACAGTTATTCTACTTGTCTATGTAGATGATATCATTATTACAGGCTCTACTGCAGCTCTCATTCAGGATGTCACTCGAGCTATGCATACTACCTTCAAAATGAAGGACCTTGGCCCGTTACATTATTTTCTGGGAATGGAGGTTTCTCGGACACGCACCTTGGCCCGTTACACTATTTTCTGGGAATGGAGGTTTCTCGGACACGCAGCGGCTTGTTTCTTCATCAGTCAAAATATGCTTGAGATCTGTTGCAGAAAGCTGGACTGGAAAAATGCACCAGTCAACCAACACCAATGGCAGTCTCTTCGTCTACGAATGGAGCCGACACCCCCTTTGCCGATATCACCCACTTCCGCAGCCTCATTGGGGCTCTACAATATCTGGCCATTACCTGTCCTGACATCCAGTTTGATGTCAACCGAGTTGCTCAGCGCATGCATCAACCAAGTGAACATGATTACTATTGTCTAAAACGCATTCTCAGGTACATTTTTGGCACTCTTGGTCGTGGTTTACTCATTCGACCCAGGGACTTGGAGCTTCGGGGTTTCTCAGATTCAGATTGGGCGAATGATAAAAATGACAGAAAATCTACATCAGGCTTTCTCATTTTTTTGGGGCCGAACCTGATCTCCTAGTGTACAAAAAAACAACCCAAGGTCTCTCGGTCCTCGACTGAAGCTGAATACCGCGCCCTTGCTCTTCCTGTTGCTGAGACCATGTGGGTCACATATATTCTTCGTGAACTCCGCGCCACTCACACTGTTCCTGCTCTCTATTGTGACAACAAATCAACCATCTGTGTGGCCAAGAATTCCGTCCTACACACCAGAATGAAGCATGTTGATACCGATTGTCTCTTTGTTCGCGATGAAGTTCAGGCCGGCACAATGACTGTGCAGTATGTACCCACTGAAGAACAGCCGGCTGATATTCTCACCAAGCCTCTCCCGAGCCGACAGCACGATTACCTCAGTTCCAAGCTTTCGTTCGCTTCCGCTCAGCTCAGCTTGAGGGGGGATAATAACAGATAGTATTAAATAATAGTATTAAATAATATTGGTATTTACTGTGTACTAATCCTAGTCCTATTAGGATTAGTACTCCTTAATCCTAGTCCTATTAGGATTAGTACTCCTTCCTATATCTCCTTTATATATCTCCCATGTATTCCCTTATTAGGTTAACACTTCAGTACAATCAATATTCCTTTAAATACTATCCTTAAATAGAAGAATAACAGAAAAACTATCCAGAATGATAGGCGTCTAGATAACGAGCCATACAAAAGAGGATTCACAATCGAGATGGAATGCGAAGACCCACGAATCCTCATAACAAACTTATGCAAGGCCAATATGGATAACACATAGGCATGAAAGTTATGCATTTGTTGCAAATACATATATTGGAGTTGACCACTCACTTAAAAAAATTCTCATAGCAAACTTATGCTAGGACAATATCGAATACACATAGGCATAATCACAGGTAATTTAAGGATACTTGCATTGGCGACGTCATAATGGGGTTCAGGAGATATGAAAGTTATAGATTACATTGTTGTGTACGCACTGCATTGCAGCTTATTAGACCTACAAAACTACATTACTCCAGCAGGATGGATTATCCATCCTGTACATTGAGTGTGCAGGGTGAATTAAGGTCCATGCAAAAGTGCAACAGACCTATAATACCATGAACTGAAAGTGAAAGATGGAAGTTAGGCACACAGTTTGTAGAAATTGGAAACACCTCACAAATGCAGTTTACTGCACCTTATCATGATTGTGTACAGACATGTCTATGACATGAAACAGAAAGATAACTATAATGTCAACCGTTTAAGATCGTCGTACGGACAATCCAACGTGGCAGGATATATTTCAACACTCCGATGCATGAAGGCCCAAACAATAAGAGATCAACTTGTGAATATTCAATTTTAAGTGGGAGTAGATATTACACTTTGGATGCCCACATACTTGGAGACATAAAAACAACAACATGAAAATAAGTAGACCTTCACATTAAACACTTATTTAATAAGTACAATAAAATAAAATAAAAAAAGAGACCAGATTTGGAACTCACGGACCCGTGCAAAGCGTGAAAAATTTCCTAGTTTAAAAATAATTGAAAAGAATATTTTAATGTCATCCATGTATTTCGTGAATACCTATAATTATTATTATTTAAAGATAGTGTCATGAACGGGAGTGGTAGTGACAGGCCCCTTTGGTCACCGACATGTTCCATTTCCAAGCCACTATATGCAAAATAATTGGGAAGTGAGAGCAGTTTCATAATAATTTTGAAAGGACTCATTTATAAAATCAATGTGTTCACGCACATGTATCTTAAAAAATTAAAGATGTTATCCAATCATATGCATCTATTTGTATGATATTTTATTTTTTATTTTAAGTCATTGTAGCTCTTTAATGTTGTTTATATAATTTATTTGAATATTGTAATTAAAATTATTATCTATTAGACTCTATAATATTAATAAATATGTATTTTTTGAACATAGAATGAAAATTTACTTTAAAAATATCTAGGTTTAACTCACACACAATATTTTAAACTAATCACAAATCAAATTATGACACAGGACACATGAACCCAAGTTAACAATAAATATAAATTCTAAATTTATGTGACATTAAAACAAAATGTTTGTCATAATTCAATAATTGTAATTCTAACTTTTAATATCAGATCTTTCTACTCAATCTAATTTTCATTAAATTTGAGAATAATGAGTTGATTTGGAAAAATATTTTTCAAACATTAGGCCAACCAAACATGAATTCCATTAACCGACTCCACATTCGTTGGAATATATTAACTGGACTCCCAATCGTGCAATTGTGCTTATATCTTTGGCTAACTCTTTCTTGTCTTCCTCAACATTGAAGTACAACCCACACTACAAGAACTGTGGTTTTCTGCAACAACTTTTAGTGACAACGTGTAGAGGTGCCACAAAAGTGAGAGCTCCAGTGACCACATCAAAAGGTTGCTACAAAAGATCATAGTTTTACTGGTGACTAGTAAAGTCGCCACTAAATGTGTCCTTTTTAGTGGAGACAATTAAGAAGTCGACCCCAATATAAATTAATCTTCTCATAAAATATAATTGAAAAAAAGATATTTGTTACGATCATATCAGTAAGAGTCGCTACAAAAGTCCCTTTTGCAACAACCTTATCGCCACTAAAGGTGAAACTTCTGTGGCAGCCTTATGAATCTCAACAAAATTTTTATTTTGTATTAATAAAATTTAACTTTTGTGGCAGCTTATTGTAATCATTTTTATTTATTTATGCGGGTTTGTTTTCAATTATTCCTTCCTATCATATCATAATTCAATTAAATTCATATTAGTTTATTATAAACTAGAGTATCGTTATCATGTTTTTCGGTCACTACTAGCATCGTACTTTTGCGGATAATTACTGTTTATTAACGTCTCAACCTTGTGTACTCCCCTAACGCCATCCCTCGCCTACCGGTTTCCACTGTGGAATGACATAGTCTAGCAGTTTTCTCCCTATTTCCCGTTTACTAGCAAACTAGAATTCATGATTCAAATATTTCTAGTATATAATAACTAACATAAATTTAATCAATCATATATATGATATTCAGGAATATTTGAAATTAGTTCTGCATAATTGTTAAACAATATACCATTCTCTCTTGATTTTCCATGCTATCTATAATATCTTACTTGATTTCGGATTTCTCCATTTCTTAACTTAGTTTATATCTTGAGAGAGGTTTTCGGAAAGGGTTTTTATCAACTTAAACTTTTGTTTGGCATTGCCTGCCTTTCATTTACAATTTGGCAATCTACATATACTAAATCCTAAACATGTGCATAAGTGCACCTATTGTATACTTTAAGACTTTTTAAACAAAATTTTACAAATGGCCGGCTATACACATTGTCCTGTTAAAAAGTAAAAGCTATTTACTATACAAAGGAATCTTATCTCTTATTTTTACATTTTTTCAAAGATATATATCTCTTTGTCTGCCACCTTTTTTGTTTCTATCTCTATGTCTTTTTCTTGTTTTGTCATTTTTCTTTGTCTACTATAACTCTTTTTCTCCATCCTTATCTTATTTTGCGTTTTTATCTCTTCATCTTTATTTCAAATCAATATCTGGTATAACGTTATCTTCTCCATTGCATTTGGAACATTTGTGATCTGGGTATTTGTGTCCAATAAGTTTACAATATCTAATTAATAAGTCTTCTGAAATAAATTATTTCTTTAATGCTCGTGTTGTACGTTGTTCCTCTGCTTTAGTAATGATAAAATCCATCGCTGAACTTCATTCATATCTGTTCTTCTTAATTCTCTTGAGTTTAAATATATCATAACTTGATCTCTAGCGTAATAGCTCCATATGGCATTTCCATTTGAATAATTATTTGCTAATTCTTGTATGATAGTTGATATACCAATTATTCTTGTATTGGCATAAAAACTTGGTATTTCTATCTTTGGTATTTCATTCTGATGTCCAATATCTTCTGGTATAATCATATCTTTTGTTAATTCTATCTTAATAACTTGAATTGGAGATTTTACCTCCTCATATGCTGGTGCTGTATAAAACATAATAAAAAATAAGTTTCTTTTTGTAACTCTTTTATATGTAATAAATGTTTTGTATAACTCTGGTATTCCACTGATTTCTTCTCCGTCATATGTATATATTGTACTTAGTAATCCAACTGTAACATGTCTTAACTAGCTTAGCACTAGTTTTTGGTTGTGCTATAAGCCTATTGTATCCTTGTAATTTTTGAGTTATATAGTCTTGACTTGGATCTTTGGTTTGGTTAGATCTGGGGTTGAGATTTAAATAAGTTTGGATTCTATATATATTTTCAATGTAGGTTTGTGTAATATAATTGTATCTTTTCTTTTCACTCTGGTTTTGTATACTCACTGCATAGGTAGAAGTTTGTAGTTCTATGAGTATTTGTTTTGTTGTAATTTGAATAAATGATTTTGTAAATGACTTGTTTAAATTTGTATTTCGTGGTTTTTCACTAACTTTTCTGCTTGTACCTGCAGCTGTATTTAAACAAACATTATGGGTTATAGGGAAATTCCCATCGTCTCCTTTTTATGTCTGAAATTTTACCGTCTTTCGATCGACGTAGCTCCGCATTTTTATAGTCATGCTGCTGACTTAGATTAGCTTTAGACTTCAGGTTATCTTCATTAGCTTTAGCTTTTGCTTTTGTATCTCATTGTCCATATTGTCCACTTTAGTACAAACTGTAGTAATGGCTTTGAGTAGCTCTTCAATTGTATCATCGTTTTTGTTCTCAGTCTGAGTAGCTTTGTCTTGATAAGTAGTCTGCAACACCATTCTTATTAGTCTTTATCACTTCAATTGTAAATTTAAAGTTTAATATATTTAATACCAATCTTCTAATTTTTTTCGTTGTTACTGAATCTTGTATTTTTCTTGTTAACCACCATTTTACTTGTGTATTATCTGTTCTTACAATAAATTTGTTATATACAATATATGGCTCAAATGCTAATAAACATTTATATACTGAAAATAAATCTTTCATATTTATTTCCCATTTTATTTTCGTATTTTTATATGTGCCTGAATAATATCTACAGTGATATTCTATATTATTATCTTTATATTTATATTTAATACCCCTCCATAACTTGCATCAGTTTCTACTATATAAATAAATTTTTTATCTTCATATGGAAAATATAATTTCGGTAATGTTTTACATAATAATTTAATCTTTTCTATTTGTGTTTGATCTCTATTATCAAAATGATATTCTACATCTTTCTTTAATTTTTGTTGTAATGGTTTTAAATTTTCTGCTAATTTTGGTATATATTCTCTTACTTGGTTAACTAATCCTAAAAAGGATTGTAATTTCTTTTTTTGTATCTAATTGTTCATTCGAGGTTTTATTTTTTGTACTATATGCGTTTGCATTTTTATTCCATTTTTATCTATTTGTAGTCCTAGGAATTCTATTTGTTTTTTCGTTATATCTGTGTTCTTTTTACTTAAACTTATTCCTGAGTGTTGTATTATACGTATAAATTTTTCTAATAATATTATGTGTTCATCTTGTGTTTTAGAATATAATAATATGTCATCAATATGTACTACACAATTTTCTAGTTGTTTAAAATAGTTATCCGTAAAATGTTGAAATCTACCTGGTGCATTTTTATATCCAAATGGTAATACATTCCATTCATAAAATCCTCGTGGTACTGTGAATGCTGTATGTTTTTTAGATTCTTCTTCTAACTTTAAATGATAAAATCCTGATTTACAATCAAATTTACTAAAGTAATTATATCCTTGTATTTGTCTTATCTTTAATATTTTATTTGGTATTGGATAATTATATGTTTTAGTTTTTGCATTTAAATTTCTATAATCAATTACCATTCTTCTTTTTCCTCTTTTTTGTTCACTATATTTATTAACAATAAATGCCGGACTTGTGTATCTATCCATTTTTAGTAATTCACTTTTATGTATTTTTAAATTCATTTAAATCATTAAAATTATATTTTAATGATTTTTGTGTTATTATACTATTTTCATCAATCAGTTCAATTTTAACTTTTGTTTTATGTTTTTCCCATCCATGTAAAGGATCTTCGTCATACAATAATTCTAATTTTTCTTGAATTATTTTTACTTTATCTAAGGAAAATATAATTAATTCTATTCTATGGTCTTCTTCTTTTATATCTTCTAACTTTTGTGTAATTTTTTCACTGCCTTTAATCCATTCTGTTGTTTTTCTTCTTTTGTTACCTACTCTTCTTGCTCTTATCTTTTGTTTACATGGTGTTGTGAACCACCAGTGTGTTTTTGTTATTATATGTGGATATAATTTTTCTAGAAATGGCATTCTTAATAACATATCATTTGTTGTTGATTCAAAATTATATATTTCGTCTACAGTTAATATTTTATCCCATATTTGTATTTTTATATTTTTTGCCTTGTATGTGTGCAACGACCTGTTTAGTCGATTCGGGCAGTAGAGTTTATTTCTGATAATAACTGACTGGGTCGACGGATCCCACGATGGACCGTCAAGGGGGTTTCGTTCCAAAACACTTCAATTCTGAAAATTTGATACTGAGATCGACTCTCTTAACTTCGCGACGGAACTGCAGGACGGAATGTCGTAGACACGACGGACCGTCACAAACCTTTCCACAGAAATTCTCTCTGAACTTTGTGACGGACCTGCAGGACGGACCGTCACAGTCATGACGGACCATCACAGGGTGCGTAATTTCACCTGGGTCGGATTTCTGCTAAAGTTTTAAAAAGGGGTGTTTTGGACTATTCATGATTTTAATTATAAAGTTAGAGGGTTAATGTTAATAAGTTATTTAGTTGAGGATTAAAAAGGATAATATGGAAATAAATAATGGGGTATTTTCATCATAATGAATTATATGGTAATTAGGGTAAAACAAAGAGAATCTGGAGAAGAGAAAATTAAAAAGAAAAAGAGAGAGAAATGACGAGAGAAAGAGAAGAACGCAGAAGAAAGAAAAGGCATTGAGAAGTAGCTTGCTTGATCACGATTCTTTGGTGGAGGTAGGGTATGGTTTATGCTATTTCATAGTAAACTCTAAATAGCGATTGATATGTATTGTGTAGTATTGTAAAGTCTTCTATATGCTTAACTTTGTGGTTGCATGATGTGATTATATAATTCTGATGGATTAGAATGATGAGGCTGTTGAATCTTAAACCTTAAAACCTCTCTATTAATGATGATGCCTTGACATAAAGGAAGACTTGATGAACTAAAGTAATGAGATTAGGGGATCGGGTATCACGAACCGACACGTTGAATTAGGGGATCGGGTGTCACGAACCGACACGTAGTATTAGGGGATCGGGTGTCACGAACCGACATGTAGAATTAGGGGATCGGGTGTCACGAACCGACACGTAGAATTAGGGGATCAGAGTGTCACGTTCCGACACGTAGTAGTAGGGGATCGGAGTGTCACGTTCCGACACCAGGAGAATAAAGAGAATGAATCTTGAATTATGTTAATATACTAAAATTTAAAGAACCATTTCCCAAATGAGTATGGTGTGGAGGCTTGAGTCCTCATAGATGTGCTGGGTGTTGTGGCCAATGGTTATGGTACTTGTTGTTGTCACCTGTTGAGTATGTAGTTGATTTTACATTATTATTTGATATATATTGCTTTCTATTTTGAGTTGGCCGATGATAGCTACTCACTACGTGTTCCTTGTACTGACCCCTACTTGTATTCTTTTTCTTTGTTATTTATGGAATGCAGCAAACGTGCCATCAACTTCGACTCGTCCGCAACTCTAGCTAGTCTTCAGCATATCGGATTTCAGGGTGAGCTATTGTTCCTAGCTCAGACTGGATTCTCTCCTTCACGTCTTGATGTCTTGAAGTTCGGACATGGACCATTCCTTTTACTTATTTTTGTTTTTTAAATACTCTTAGATTTAGTAATTTGAGGATATATGTTCTTGTGGTGATGACTTCCTGATTTTGGAAATAACAAGTATTAAATTTTAGAAGTTAATTATTGGTTATATTAATGAGTTTTAAGTCTTCCGCATTATATTTTGTTCATTATGGTTGAAATATTGGTAAATGATTGGGGTTTAGATTGGTTGGTTCGCTCACATAGGAGGATAAATGTGGGTGCCACTCGCGGGTAGTTTTGGGTCGTGACAAACTTGGTATCAAAGCATTAGGTTCGTTGGTCTCATCACACAAGAACGAGTCTAGTAGAGTCTTAAGGAAAGGTAGGGGGACGCCTTTACTTTTCTTTAAGAGGCTATAGAACTTTAGGAAAATTCCATTCTTTCTTTCCTTCGTACTATTACTTGGATCCAATTGGTATCTAGGTGATACAAATTGGTATCTGACATCCTCACTCTATTTCGCAGATGGTTAGAACTAGAGCAACAGCTGTGTCAACACCAACACCGGCAAGACAGGATGCGTCTGAGCCAGCCACTGGGGCTGTAGCTCGAAGACGAGCAGTGGCAAGAGGCCGTGGTAGAGTTCGCGGGAGGACGTCCTCTAGAGGTAGAGGACAAACACCTGGTCCAACTAGTACTAGGGCAGTGACTCCTCCACCGACTGATGAGGTAGTAAGAGAGGGTGAGGAAGGGGAAAATGAGCAACTGCAAGATGAGGAATTACCACTCCAACCTACCCCAGAGATGATTAACCAGGTTCTTGTTTATCTTAGCGGGTTATCTGATCAGTGTCAGACACCTCCAGTGTTTTCTGCACCATCACCTCAGGTTCCAGGAGTAGAACATGCAGCTGCTGTGGCTCCCCGCATGGATGCCTCATTGGAAATAGGCACGTTTCCTCGATTGACTACCGGGCCTATAATGACGAGCGATCAGCATGAACTTTTCACTAAATTCTTGAAGTTGAAACCTCCAGTCTTCAAGGGTGCTGAATCTGAGGATGCTTATGATTTTCTGGTTGATTGTCATGAGTTGCTACATAAGATGGGCATAGTGGAACGATTTGGCATTGAGTTTGGTGACCTATCAGTTTCAGGGGAACGCCAAAATGTGGTGGCGGTCATACGTTGAGTGTCAACCAGCACAGGCACAACCTATGACTTGGGCATCATTCTCTAGTTTATTTATGGAGAAGTATATACCCCGGACTTTGAGGGATAGGAGGAGTGATGAGTTCCTGAGCCTAGAGCAAGGCAGGATGTCCGTAACTGCTTATGAGGCTAAATTTCGTGCACTATCCAGGTATGCCACCCAACTTTGCTTCAGTCCACAAGAGCGGATGCGCCGTTTTGTGAAGGGATTAAGGTCAGACTTGCAGAGTCCAGCCTTACAGGTAGCTGCTGCAGCAAAATCCTTTCAAGAAGTGGTTGATTTTGTGATAGAGGTGGAGGGGGTGAAGCCAGACGATTTCACCATGGCCTCGACATCTAAGAAGTTTCGTAAGGGAGGCGAGTTTAGTGGTTCTTACTCCAGGGGGCAGAGTTCGGGAGGTTACACAGCCAGGCCCATTCAGTCTTTACTGCAGGCTGTAGTTGGGGGTCTATCACAAACCAGTCAACATTCCTCTGAGTTTGGAGGTTATCCCCAGACTTCGTCGTTCTCACAAAGACCTATGCTTGAACCCAGAGAGTGTTATGGATGTGGGGAGATTGGACATATTAGGAGATATTGTCCAAAACAGAGTTACAGAACCCCAATAGTCAGAGGTAGAGGTGGTCATGGAAGAGGCCGCTATTCTGGAGGACGTGGTGGCCAAGGTAATGGAGGTCACCAAATCAACCGGGGTGGCGGGCAAACTGGAGCTACTTCAGCGCAACATGGTAAGGGCAACGGGCAGATAGGTGATAGGGCCCATTGTTGTGCTTTCCCTGGGAGGTCTGAAGCGGAGACATCTGATGCTGTTATCAAAGGTAATCTTTTGGTTTGTGATTGCATGGCTTCTGTATTATTTGATCCTGGATCCACATTTTCTTATGTATCTTCCACATTTGCTATTGGTCTTGATTTACATTGTGATTTGCTTGACATGCCCATTCGTGTCTCTACTCCTGTGGGTGAGTCTGTGATAGTTGAGAAGGTGTATAGGTCTTGTCCTGTGACTTTTGTGGGGAACAATACTCATGTGGACTTGATTATTCTAGAGATGGTTGATTTCGATGTAATTCTGGGTATGACTTGGCTTTCTCCAAATTTTGCAATCTTAGATTGTAATGCTAAAACTGTGACATTGGCCAAGCCTGGGACAGATCCGCTAGTGTGGGAGCGTAACTATACTTCCACCCCAGTTCGTATCATCTCCTTCCTTCGTGCTAAGAGAATGGTTAGTAAGGGTTGTTTAGCTTTCTTGGCACATCTCAGGGATGATATCTCCCCAGTACCTTCGATTGAGTCTGTTTCGATAGTCCGTGAGTTTCTGGACGTTTTCCCTGCAGACCTTCCTGGTATGCCACCGGATAGGGATATTGATTTTTGTATTGATCTGGAGCCGGGTACTCGCCCCATTTCCATACCTCCTTATAGAATGGCTCCAGCAGAGTTAAGGGAGTTGAAGGCCCAACTTCAGGAGTTGTTAGGTAAAGGCTTTATTAGACCAAGTGCATCCCCTTGAGGTGAACTATCTTATTTGTGAAGAAGAAGGATGGGAGTTTTCGGATGTGCAAAGACTACAGGCAACTGAATAAGGTAACTGTTAAGAACAAGTATCCTCTTCCTCGCATTGATGATCTGTTTGATCAGTTACAAGGTGCTTGTACCTTCTCAAAAATCGATTTGAGATCTGGTTATCATCAATTGAAAATACGGGCAGCAGATGTGCCAAAGACTACTTTGCGAACCAGGTATGGGCATTATGAATTCTTAGTAATGTCTTTTGGACTAACGAATGCCCCTACTGCCTTCATGAGCCTGATGAACGGAATTTTTAAGCCATATCTGGATCTCTTTGTCATTGTGTTTATTGATGATATACTGGTATACTCAAAGAGCAGGGAAGAACATGAGGAGCATTTGAGAATTGTATTGGAAGTGTTGAGGGATAAAAGGCTTTATGCCAAATTTTCTAAAAGTGTGAATTTTGGCTAGATTCAGTGTCCTTCTTGGGGCACGTGGTTTCTAAGGATGGGGTAATGGTGGATCCTTCTAAGATTGAAGCAGTGAAGAGTTGGGTAAGACCTACTAATGTTACAGAGGTAAGGAGCTTTGTTGGTTTAGCTAGCTACTACCGTCGATTTGTCAAGGGATTTTCTTCAGTTGCCTCTCAACTGACAAATTTGACTAAGCAGAATGTTCCATTTGTATGGTCAGATGAATGTGAAGAAAGCTTCCAGAATCTCAAGACCTTGTTGACTACTGCACCAATTCTTACCTTGCCAGTGGAAGGCAAGAATTTCATTGTTTATTGTGATGCATCTTATTCGGGTTTGGGTGCAGTGCTAATGCAGGAAAAGAATGTAATTGCTTATGCTTCAAGGCAATTAAAAGTGCATGAACGTAACTATCCGACCCATGATTTGGAGTTGGCCGCAGTCGTGTTTGCATTAAAGCAATGGAGACATTATTATATGGGGTTAAGTGTGAAGTCCATACAGATCATCGTAGTCTACAGTATGTCTTTACTCAAAAAGATTTGAATTTGAGACAGAGGAGATGGATGGAACTACTGAAGGACTATGATGTTACTATCTTGTATCACCCAGGAAAAGCTGATGTGGTGGCAGATGCTTTAAGTAGAAAAACAGGGAGCATGGGAAGTCTATCCCACTTACAAGTTTCTAGACGCCCATTGTCTAGAGAGGTCCAGACTTTGGCTAACGACTTTATGAGGCTGGAAATATTAGAGAAAGGAGGATTTTTGGCCTGTGTGGAGGCAAGATCTTCTTTTCTTGATAAGATTAAGGGAAAACAGTTTGATGATGAGAAGCTGAGCCGAATTCGGGATATGGTGTTGCGAGGAGAGGCTAAAAAGGCAATAATTGATGAGGAAGGCGTCTTAAGAATTAATGGAAGGGTATGTGTGCCCCGTGTTGATGATTTGATCCACACCATTCTTACAGAGGCTCATAGTTCAGGATATTCTATACATCCTGGTGCAACCAAGATGTACCGTGACCTAAAGCAACATTTCTGGTGGAGTAGGATGAAGCGTGACATTGCTGATTTTGTTGCCCAATGCCCGAATTGTCAACAGGTAAAGTATGAACACCAGAGGCCCGGAGGAACACTTCAGAGAATGCCAATTCCTGAATGGAAGTGGGAAAGAATTGCAATGGATTTCGTGGTTGGTCTTCCAAAAACATTAGGTAAGTTTGATTTTATTTGGGTAATTGTGGACAGATTAACTAAGTCTACTCACTTCATTCCGGTCAATGTGACTTACAATGCAGAGAATTTAGCCAAACTCTATATCTCAGAAATCGTTCGATTGCATGGAGTTCCACTTTCCATCATATCAGATAGAGGTACGCAATTTACTTCTATGTTTTGGAGAACATTGCATGCTGAATTAGGTACTAGGTTGGATCTTAGTACTGCATTCCACCCTCAGAGAGATGGACAGTCTGAGCGAACGATTCAGGTATTGGAGGATTTGGTTCGTGCATGTGTGATAGAATTTGGTGGTCATTGAGATAACTTCTTACCCTTAGCATAGTTTTCTTACAATAATAGCTATCACTCAAGTATTGATATTGCCCCATTTGAGACGCTATATGGGAGGAGATGTAGGTCTCTCATTGGTTGGTTTGATGAATTTGAGGTAGGCCTTGGGGTACTGATCTTCTGAGGGAATCATTAAGAGAAAGTGAAATTATTCAAGAAAAGCTTTTAGCGGCGCAAGTAGGCAGAAGGAATATGCAGATCGAAAGGTTAGAGAGTTGGAGTTCATGGAGGGTGAACAAGTCTTGCTGAAGTTTCACCCATGAAAGGGAGGTGGCTTTTGGAATGGCATTACCTCCAGGAACTCTCGGGAGTGCACCCGGTATTTTCCTTGTGTCTATGCTGAAAAGATACCATGGGGATGGAAATACATTATCGTTGGATTTCAGTTCTTCTTGATGAGAATTTGTCTAATGAGGAGGAGCCTGTTGCTATTATAGATAGAGAAATCCGTAAGTTGAGATCAAGGGATATTACATCTATCAAAGTTCAATGGAAGAATCGTCCAGTTGAAGAGTCCACTTGGGAGAAGGAGGCTGATATGCAAGAAAGATCCCACACCTTTTTACAGATTCAGGTACTCCTTCTCGCCCTTGTGTTCCCTGGTGATCGTTCGAGGACGAACGATGGGTAAATTGGTATCTATTGTAACGACCTGTTTAGTCGATTCGAGCAGTAGAGTAGAGTTTACTTATGATATAATAACTGACGGGGTCGACGGATCCCACGACGGACCGTCAAGGGCACGACGGACCGTCGAGGGGGTTTCGTCGTCGAAACACTTCAATTCTGAAAAATTTGATACTAGATTGACTCTCTGAACTTTGCGACGGAACTGCAGGACGGACCGTCGTAGACACGACGGACCGTCACAACCTTTCCACAGAAATTAACTCTTTGAACTTGTGACGGACCTGCAGGACGGACCGTCACAGTCATGACGGACCGTAATAGGGTGCGTAATTCCACCTGGGTCGGATTTTCTGCTAAAGTTTTAAAAAGGGGGTGTTTTGGGACTATTCATGATTTTAATTATAAAGTAGAGGGTTAATGTTAATAAGTTATTTAGTTGAGGATTAAAAAAGGATAATATGGAAATAATAATTTGGGGGTATTTTCATCATAATGAATTATATGGTAATTAGGGTAAAAACAAAGAGAATCTGGAGAAGAGAAAATTAAACAAAAAAAAGAGAGAGAAATGAGCGATAGAAAGAGAAGAACGCAGAGGAAAGCAAAGGCATTGAGTAGTAGCTTGCTTGATCACGATTCTTCGGTGGAGGTAGGTTATAGTTTATGCTATTTCATAGTAAACTCTAAATAGCGATTGATATGTATTGGGTAGTATTGTAAAGTCTTCTATATGCTTAACTTTGTGGTTGCATGATGTGATTGTATAATTGTGATGGATTAGAATGATGAGGCTGTTGAATCTTAAACCTTAAAACTCTATGAATGATGATGCCTTGACATAAAGGAAGGCTTGATGAACTAAAGTAATGAAGATTAGGGGAATCGGGGTGTCACGAACCGACACGTAGATATTAGGGGATCGGGTGTCACAAACCGACACGTAGTATTAAGGGATCGGGTGTCACGAACCGACACGTAGAATTAGGTGATCGGGTGTCACGAACCAACACGTAGAATTAGGGGATCAGAGTGTCACGTTCCGACACGTAGTAGGATGGGGATCGAGTGTCACGTTTCGACACCAGGAGCATAAAGAGAATG
>JAKWIY010001289.1:0-22441 GCA_027704805.1 Solanum corneliomulleri | reverse complement strand
CTTATGCTTGAAGTACATGCAGTAGTTGGGGATGCCCTCATATTCAACCTTCAACCATCTTCCTTTATAGGGGTCAACATTTTTCGAACCCTACCACACATATGAAGGTCTAGTTTTGGTAAGATCCAACTGAACTTTGACTATAAGAGTGCTGCCCCAAGTTCTTTGAGAGGAAGGTGAGTCTAAGAATAACACTTTCCCAATTGAACCTAAAATAATTGTTAAAAACACTTTGTAATACATATGCCAAGGTAAACCAGGGATACCCACCCAGATTGGGACAATGGGAGTCTCATCTTCAGGGGTAAAGTCTAGAGTCCATGTCTGTATCCTCATCATTTTGAATGTTCATCCTTAGGCTTGGGGTTTTGGGTTTATTGTTTAGGGTTAGGATTAGGGTTTTGTTTTTTTTTAGATTTTTGGGATTAGGGTTTAGGATTTGAGTTTGATTATCAATCATTAGTGTTTAATGTTTGGGTTTTGGCATTTAGGGTTGGCGTTTAGGGTTTATGGTTGGGTTTGATTTAGCGTTAATGTTAGTTTTAGGGTTAGCGTTAAGGTTTAGATTATTTTATAGGTTTTAGGGATTGGGTTAAGGATTTGAGTTTTAATATATCTGGTTTAGTGTTTAATGTTAGTGTTTTGGTATTTTTATCTTTGGGTTTACTTTTTATGGTTTAGGATTAGGGTTACGCATAGGGTTAGGGTTAGGGTTCGGCTTTGGGATACAGTTAAGGTTAGAGCTTATGGTTTTTTTAGGTGTTAGGTTTGGGGTCTAGGATTTTTGATTTAAATCTATTGTTTAATATTTGATGTTTCCATTTTGATATTTTGGGATTGGTGTTTCGATTAATGGTTAGGGTTAGGGTTAGGGTTAAGATTTGAGTAATGGTTTGTGTTAGGTTGAAGGTGTATTAAGGCTTTAGGGTGTGTGGTTTAGGTCTATTGTTTAAAGTCTATGGTTTAGTGTTTAATGTTTAGGTTTTCATATTTTGGATTGGGGTTTTTTCTGGACATAGGGTTTAGGGTTTAAAGGTTTGTGTTAGGGTTTGTGTGTAGGTTTTTCTAGGTTTATGGTTCAGGGTTTAGCATTTGAGGTTTAAAATCTATGATTTAATATTTAATATTTGGGTTTTTGTATTTTGGGATTTGATTTTTGAGTTTATGTTTTAGAGTCAGGGTTAGGGTACATTTAGGTTAGGGTAAAGGTGTAGGGTGTAGGGTTTAGGGTTTAGGATTAGGGTTAGGGTTAGGATTGGGGTTACGATGTAGGTTTTTAAATGTTTTATAGTTCAGGGTTTAGAATTTGAGGCTTAAAATCTATACTTTTTTTTGTTTAATTACCGTTGTAGGGGTAAGGGATCAGCAACGCCCTAGGCCTTATCATAAACAAAAACAAAAGTAGAAGGAGCGGGGCATAACATAACCTCCAGGCCTAAGATGGTTGAGAGTCAACTACTTCAAAAAAAATGAAATTGACTCATCCCCTTAATAAAAAGGAGAAACCAAAGTACTAAGAATCTAGAAGAGACGACTTCCCTCAATGCAAAGCATCTAGGAAACATAAACAAGGGAGACTCCCTTTACAATTAAAATAAAATAAAAGAATAAACCTATTCAAAAGAGATATATTTTATAATATATCTATGTTGAAAAGGATGCACCTTTACTCAAGGAGGTTCTTTAATTCTCTTGATCTCCTTTCTTCTTAATTTGCTATCTCATGTATATCCATATTAAGCTATGATCTTGATTTTTTTGGCATGTGCTGACTGTTAAAAGTATATTTGAGGACTGGTGAGTTTGTGACTATGTTTTGCTAGAACATCAGCTGCAAAGTTGGCCTCTCTGTATGTGTGTCTGCATCTGTAGTCTTGTGTCTGGCGTTTGAGTGTCTATAGCTTTGGTACCTTTCTATGTATGTTCCATGGTGGATTTTTTTTTACATGATCCAATCTAGTACTTAATGTGAGTGTATTTTCCAGTAGTATGCTTCTTGCTTCTGTGTCCTTCCTATGACCATGTCATGCCAAATATAGCTCCTTCCAATTCAACTTGATTGTTAGTTTCTTCCCCTAGTGATGTTGCAAATGCTATCACCATTTCTCCTTCGCTATTTTCTATAATTCCGCCTTTCTCCTATTCTACACACAGTTATTCAATGCACTGCCATCAGTGTTGAGTTCCACCCATTTTTCCCGTGGTTTTTTTCCACTCACTACTAGCACGTTGGTTTCATGGATGCAATTCTCTCCAATTTGAATTAAGTCCCTCGAGTTTGAGGGCCAGTTGATGTGTGGAAAAGTTGTTTTCATTAGGCTGTAAGTGTCTTTGTAGATAACATACTTTACTCTACTGTTGGATCGTTTCCCCCCATGTTTACTGGCGCACCTATTCTTCCATAGGTTGCAGCAGATAAGAATTGGTGTAGCTTGAAGAAGCAGTATGTGAGCTGTATATGTATGTCTTGTTGTCAACCATTGCATAAGAAGGTGAATAAGGGACGTATGGTCTGGGTTTATGCCCACCACTGCTGCAAAACTTCTTCTTATGTGTGTGGAAAAGTATTCATTATTGAAGGTGTGTTGAAAAGTGTCAAAGCCTGACCTGTTACAACAAAAAAATTGGATGGATCAATGCCAAAGCTTGTTAGTCTTTCGTTAGTTATAATTTTACCTCTTACAACTCTCCATATAAGAATGGAAGCTTTAAAAGGTATAGATAGTGCCAAATGATGAGTTGAAGATAGAAGTGCTTCTCTTTTCTGTTGTGCAGTTCCAGGCATATGAGCAAGTGAATTTTCCATCTGTGCATGGCTTCCAAATTGCATGATTTGGGATGCCCTGTTGGATGTGAATATTAGTAGCTAGGATGTTTGCTAATTGGCATTAGAAGGAGGTGGCCTGTTAAGACAACTTATTCAAGTTCCATTGGTCATTGATCAAGAAAGCTGAAACAACTTCATTGTTGACCTGTTATATCTCTTTTGACAGTCTAGCTAGGGGGCCGATGTCAGCCAGTTGTCCCACCAGAAAGAACATGTGCCTAAGTTGATATTCCATTGGATATTTTGTTCAAATTTGTGTTTTATGTGCATAAGCTGTTTCCATTTAAGGAAGTCTTTATTATCCCGTATTTTACTAATAGTATTGGACCTTTGGTAGTATTTATCCTTCAAAAAATCTTTCCACAAAGTTTGTTTGCTTTGAAAACCCCTGTTTTTTATACTGGAATGCCTTGGATACATTTTGTAGATTTCTGAATACATGCCTCATTCTTCAGTAGGGAAGCTTTGATTCTTTGAAGATGACCAATTATATTTTTTATTGTTGTATTTGCAACCGTAAAATAAGCCAGTCATGAGGCTTTGAATCTTTTTAAGGAAAACGATGGGAGGAGTGAAAACACATAGTATGTTTGGGGAGGGATCGTAAGACATGTTTGATCAAGATCGCCCTACCCTCCATAACTCAAGATTTTAGTATGCCAACCTTTTATTCTCTTGAGAACTTTGTTGATAGTATTAGAGAAAAGATGATTATGGTCCTGCCAACAAAAAAAGACATCCCACATAATTAATAGGACGCTCTTTCTCTGCTTGAATCCAATCACTCTTCTGATTCTGTTTCTAGTCTTGTTGAATGCATTAGAATGAATCATAAAATTACTTTTGTCTTTGTTCACCATTTGTCCTGAGATTTCCTCATACGACTTAGAGTTTGCATAATAAGTTTTAAAGACTTATACCTTTCGGATTGAATAGGATGATATCATCTTCAATACTAAGGTAGTTCACTTGGGTCCTTTCTGTTCCATCAAGAAACCATGATAATTTGGCGTGGAATGAAGATTTTTTAAGTGATCGTGATAGAACCTTTGCACCCTAAAATAAATAGGGCTGGAAAAAATGGATCACTTTGTTTGAGCCCTCTAGTTGAGTGGAAGAAGACATCTGTCTTACGTTTAACAATAATAGTACCAATTATTAGACATGATCCTTCATACCATGTCAATAAATACTTCATTAAACCCCATTCTTCTCAACTATACAAATGTAGGACCAATATACCCTATAATATGCCTTGGCCATATCTAACTTGATGATCAATTACTACAAATATTAGGTATCCTTATCTGATGAATAATTTGTTGGGCTAACATGATGGTTTCAAAAATGCTCCAATCTTTTACAACATTAGATTGGTTAAGAGAAACAATAGTAGGGAGAATGGGACCTAGTCTAGAGCTTATCAGTTTGGAGACCATTTTGCTAGTGAAGTTGCACAAACTGATGAGTCTAAGCTCTTGCATTTTACTGGGGTTATTCACTTTGGGTAGCAGGACAATGCATGAGTTGGAGATATGCTTATGCTTTTGTATCATTTGACTACTGGAAAAAAACATGTATCAATCTCATCAAATCATGTTTAAATATGCTCCAACATTTCTGGAAAAATTGCCCATTCATTCCATTTGGATCAGCTGTTGAATAAGGATTCATAGAAAATACCACTTCCTTCAACTAATTCAAAGTAGGAGTAGCAGAGAGGGTGTTATTTTGATTCGGAGTAATCATTCTGGGAATGCAATTTAGAGCTTGTTCATCAATAAGGTTATTCTCTCATGTGAAGGTGTTATTGAAGTATTCACAGGTAGCTTCTGCAATGTTGTCATCTCCTTGTGTCCATTGCCCATCCCCCCTTATAATCAAGTGAATAAACAATCTTCTTCTTCTTCAACTTATCGAGAGAAATAGAAGTATTTTGTGTTGGCATAACCATCTTTGAACCAGTGGAGTTAGTTTTTGTGTTTTAGAATGGAGTCCTCAAGCTTTAAAAATTTGATATATTCTGCATTAAGTTTATTTAGATAAGTTCGACTAGCTTTAGTGTTATCATGAATCATATTTTCATCAACCTGTTCGATCTTTTGCTCAAACTCCTTGACTTTTGTGAAAATGTCTACAAATTCCCCCTGACCAAGAGCTAAGGGTGTTATATAGTCTTTTTAATTTCTGATGGAATTTCCACATGTTCTTACCTTCCATAGGTTTGTCACATAAAGCTTTAACAGTGTACAAGAACTTGGGTTATCAGTCCAATAATTGAGGAACTTAAAGTACTTAATGTGATTTTCCTCTCTGTTGTTCATTTCCATCGATAGTGGACATTGATCAGACCCCACTTAAGGTAAATGGGTAATGGTAATCTGTGGAATTCTTTCCAGCCAAGAGTCATTGACAAAACCTCTATCCAGCCTCTTCCAAATTATGCAATGTATGCCTCTCTTATTAGACCAGGTGAATTTCAGTCCACTGAAACCCAAGTCTAGTAGAGCACATGCTTCAATATACCAGAAATGAAATCCGATCCTTTTTTTTTTTTGTAGTAAGGAAATCCAACGGAAGTAATAACATTAAAATCTCCTACTGCACACCATGGTCTGTCATTTTCAACAACAAGATATAACATTCTATCCCATAGAGGTCTTCAGAGATGATCGTTACACTTGGCATACACAAAGGTTGTGAAAAACATTGTGTTGACTTCATCTTGATGTATCTAACATGGTGATTTGTTGTTCATCCTCTTCTCGTATGACACGGTAAGTTTCAGAGTCCAAAAATAGCAAGATTTTATCAGTACTGTTACTTACAGCATGTTCCATAGCTAGTTGGTTTTTGAAACCTTTATATGGATACTATTAGAGAAAGGTTCCAACACGCAATGATTGGTAGATGAATTATTTTGTTGAGCATTTTGAATCTCTCCAACCACACCCTTGAGTTTTGATCTCCCTCACATTCCATATAAGTGTACTAACCATTGAGATGATTTGGAAGTGAAGAGTCTAGTATTTGGTGTACCTACTATGACAGTGTTGATTTCTTGATTTTTTTAAATAAATTTTCGATGTTGTAGTCCTCTTGGAGATCATCCCTGATTTTTAGTACTTGCTGAATTTTCATCTTCCAGATTATGATTCTCATGAGGGCTAAAACTTTAATTAAGGACTCACAAATCACATCATCATCATCAGAGTACTGTAAAGATTGATTATCCCTATCAATTTCGTCTTCAGTGTTGTCAACCTCATATTCATCAATATTAGGCATTTGATTGACTTACAGTTCATGGATTGCTTATCCGGAGGTACAGAAGGTGATCTTGTCATACATTGTGTCTGTAGAGGAACAATATCTATCACTTGTTAATCATCCACCATAATAAACTTTTTGTAGGTATCCCCCTCTCAATTTTGTTCTCTCTGTTGCTCTGTCTCATTCTGGGCATTTTGTCTCTTTTTTGTTGCTTCTCTTTTTTTTATACTAGGTTTGTTCTTAATCTCAGGAGTGTTATCTAGGTTGCTTGTGTTTCCATTTGTCCTCATATCTTGGTCCTAGATTCTTTGTTTTGAGCATCATCTTCCTCCTTTCTCTGGCTGTTTTTTCTTTGCCTTGTTCTGTCTTTTTCTAAGGTTCCTATCTGCCTTTTTTTGTTGCCATTTTGTGATTTTTCTGATTTGTTTCAGTGGTTGCAGAGGCTCTAAGGCTAGGACTATGGTCGGAGTGCATACCCTCATGCAGAAATGAGGCAATCTCCCCTCTTGCATACCCCTTCCAGCAAGTTAGTGAGGTTCTCCTAACTTCCCCCAGCCATCCCTCCTTCAACTACATCAACCCACATGTTGCATCATTGCCATTATTTCTATTAGAGTTAGGTTGTATAGCTATGATACGTGTGGTCATGTTGAGCTGTTTGCTTGTGGACTTTGTCCTTTGTCTGCTTTGGTGATTCTTGTGCTATTGCTTCCTTCATATTGGTTGTCCTTCATTCATTTTCCTCATTTCCTTGATCCTATCCTTGTTCCTGCTTGTTCAAGATAGAAAAATTATTTTGATGTTCAATCTTAGTTATATCTATTTGTTGCATACTGTTTGGTTGATGTTCCTGTTCCATTGTTTTTTTGGTTATGTAGGCCATCATGCAGTTTTTTTATTTTTGTTCCTCATGTTGCTTATAGTTGTTCTTTCTATGGACTTGCCATTCCTCTTCTTTTTGTTGCTCTAGTTGACTTGGTCTTTTTCTTCCTTTGTGATTTTGTTGTTGTCTGTCTTCTGTTTCCCCCATATTGTCTAGTTTGTTTCTTTACTTTTTTTTCTGCTCTTCTAGACTTTTTTTCATTATTTTCCTATTTCTGCCTGTTCCTCTATCTGTTTTTTGCATCATTGACATTGAAGTTGCATTAATTTATGTCATGGCCCTGATGTTTGCATCAATCACTAAGGAGGTATATACTCATAGTCCACATGTTTTATCTTCCGATGGTGAGATCCTCCTTATGCAAGGCAAGCCATACATGTTGCGTCTAGTCATTGTTAGATCTATCTGCATTTTCACTTTGGCCATACCTGCTCAAGCCCTTTTGAGGGAAGTGTCGAGATATAGTACTTTGCCCATAAATTCTAGTAGAGGAGTCAGGAATAGCTTCTGATGAAAACAGTGCCATGGTAGCCCTGGCAGTAGTATCCAAATAGGAACAATGGATGTTTCTTCCTCCGGTCAAAAGTGTGGAGTCCATTTTTGTATCTTCATTAGCCTATCCTCTATTGTAATTATTTATTGCGTCCATACAATATTATAAATAAGTTCATTTTGCAACGTCTTTAAATACATGCTTAGAGTTGTAATGAGTATGTTGACCCCCCCCCCACCACACACACACAACAATTGTGTTTGCATGATGAAGCTTTTTCTTATAAGTTCCACTTTTGGCATAGTTGTACTAAATTTTTCTAATAATGTATACTTGCAGTCGACTGTTAATACATTCATATAGTCATTCATGTTAATGATCACAACCGCGTGTGCCCCTATTTGGTGGTGTGTATTGGGGGAACCAACTTTATCGAAATTTATTGAGTTTCATGAATTTGTCTCAATCTGGCTGCCAAAGTTTAGACGACTATATACAGAGGGGCAACATTTTTTTCCTGCTTGTTTCTATTGTTTGCACTAGACCTAGCATTAATGGTAGCCTATTGGGGTTGGGTTTGTTGCTGATTTCTTTGGACTGGGGTGGATTATTTTTTGAAAGTATTGGAGATTTTGGGAAAAGCTTGGTGATAGGAACATAAATAAGAATTACCCCTTCCTTCATTACTTTGATCCTGATTTACCCTTACATTTCCATTGCTTTGATTTTCAGTATAAATGTATTAGATTATATCCCCCAACTCTTGGTATCTTAAATTAACCACTTCTTGTTCCTTTGTATCAGCTTTTTAAGTTTGATCATAGTGGATAGAGTTATCTAACTGATTATTGGAATAGTTGAGAGACTTACCTAGTACAACATTTCCCACATTGCAATCCTTCGCTTGTGCTGTGTTATCTGTTGTGGTTTTCTCTTGGATGTGATCCATGTTAGGAATATTAGTAAATTTAATTGTCTACATTGGTGTTGCTGTTCTTCGCTAGTTCAAGCTGTGGGAAACAATTTGATTCCAAAGGAGAATCAAGAGTTGCTCTCCACCTCAACAACTTTTGCAATATCTTCCTTAGACCTGTGTTGGGTAACCTGGTATTTAAGGGTCTGTTCAGGTGTGAAATTCACATCCCTATGATTAACTTACATAATTTTGTTCCTTGTTCAGTGGTTTCTTTGTTTTTTACCGTTAAATTTAGAATGACATTGAAATAGAAATCCTGAGAACTGTTCTCGCTATGAAGAGTGAGTTCATCCATTTTGGAATTTTGGTTCTTTTGCATTCCTGTTCGATTGTTATTTTTCTTTTGCTTTTGTGTAAGTCTTGATGATATGTTAGTGAGATAAATCTCTTCATGTCCCCTTTCATTCTTTTTATCGTCACCAGATTCCTTATCCCTTTTTTCGCGATCTTTGTCATTGGAGTTGGTGGCGCTGTCGATTGGCCCGACCAAACTACTTGAAATTGTATTGAGGTGTACCTTATCATTAGGAGAGTAAGCCCGGGTCTTCAAATGGTCGTTCATTTGCAGGGAAATATCTTGAACTAGATGGCAGCACTCAGATTCTTCAGCATGCGTTTTCTCGAGAAAACCTTCCTCCAATCTATCCATCGACACGATGGAATTGACTGATTTTTTAGGATGTTGTAGCCCTTTACTATTAACATCATTCCCTATAATTATAATTTCTCTATTCATCCTTCCTTGTCGTGGGAAATAATTTTTTGATTCCCGTCCAATTCCCTCTTTGAAATTGCAGAGTTAACTGCTTCATGGTTGCTCGATTTCACAGAGAAGTGTTTGAATTAGAGGGTGATAATGATTTGGTTTTGTTCGTATGTAGCTTGTGCGTTGATGGAGGTTTTTCTGTTGGTCGGAGTTTGTTTTAGGGAGGCTCACGCGCCATCCAGCCAGTTGGAGTAGCCATTTGCGAATGAGCTATTGGAATTAGCCGTTAGAAGTCCTTGAGAGGATTTTCCTTAGATATATAAGTTAGAGAGAGAAATAAATTGGGAAAAGAAAAAGTGATAAAAATCTATAGTTAGTATATAATGTTTGAGTTTTGGTATTTTAGGCTTAGTGTTTCAAGTTTATGGTTTAGGGTTTGTGCTAGGGTTTTTGTTTGTTTTTTTTAGGATTTAAGATTTAGGATTAAGGATTTAGGATTTGTGGTTCAATATAAATGGTTTAGTATTTAGCGTTTAGGTTTTGGTATTTATGACTTGTTGTTTAGAGTTTTTGGTATCTTTAGGATTAGGGTTAAGTTAGGGTTATGGTTATGGTTATGGTTTAGGTTGTTTTCCAAGTTCTACGGTTTGGGATTAGGGTTAGGCTTAGGTTTTGTGTTAGGGATAGGGTTAGGCTTAGGGTTTAGATTTTTTTTTTAGGTTTTAGGTTTTAGGTTTTAGGTTTTGAGGTTTAGGGGGTTTGGGTTTAAAATCTATGTTTTAGTTTAATGTTTGAGTATTGCTATTTTGGGCTTGGGGTATTGGGTTAATGGTTTAGGGTTGGGGTTAGCGTTAAAGTTAGTATTAGGGTTTGGGTTAGGGTTAGAGTTAAGGTTAAGCTTCTTTTCAAAGTTTTAGGGTTTGTGGTGTTAGAATTTGAGGTTTTAAATCTCTGACATAGTGTTTAATTTTTTGTTATGGTTAGGGTTAGGGATTAGGGTTTAGGGTTGGTGTTAGGGTTAGGATTAAGGTTAGGGTGTAGGCTTTTATTAGGTGTTATGGTTCAGGGTTTAGCATTTAAGGTTTAAAATATATGATTTAGTATTTATGATTGGCTTTCGGTTTTTGAGCATAGGGTTCGGTTTTATGGTTTGTGGTTAGGGTTGGGTTTTCTTTTTTGTTTTCTTTTAGGTTTTTGAGTTTAGGGTTTAGTATTTGAGGTTTGATAACAATAGTTTAGTTCTTAGTCTTTGGGATTTGGTATTTTGGTTAGGGTTTAGGGTTTATGATAGGGTTAGGGTTAGGTTTAATATTAGGGTCAGGGTTTAGGTTGTTTTTGTCACGACGGAAATCTAGAAACCCAGACGAGACTGGGGCCGTTGACCTCTCAGAGGTTGCAGACAAGCCTACTTACGTCATTCTTACTTTACATAGATTAATTTTGGTGGAAAATTTTGAACTTTTTGTTTCTTAACATACTTATAAAAACATTCTCATTAATATGAAATTAAACCATCAAACATTTAACATTAAGAGATAAACAACTGAAAGAAATAGTTCAATTCTTATTAAGTGTATAATTGTCAAAATGGCACCACTAATAGTCTGAATAAAAAGAGGAAAGAAACGCTAGGGGAACATAATCCACTAGCTTTACTCTAAAACTAAGCTAGAATATAAAACAGGAGCATCCTCCAGAGTATGAGGACCTACCAAAATGGATGAATGCTCAACGTATGGATAACTGTAGAGATGAACTTGTAACTCTATTGTCCACATGTGCCTGCACCAAAAATAGTTGACTTTTGTATAGGGTTATTACACACTTGTACTAAGTATGGGTATATGCAAGCACACACCAAGGACATGCATGAGAAAGAATAGCTTTTCCTAACAACATGATTTTTGGAAGGAAAGTCAGTAGACTTGCCAAATTGAGATTAGGAAAGTTTCCAAATTTGGATTAGGAAAGTTTGTGAGCTTTCCAAATATTGGATTAGGAAAGTCAGTGAGCTTTCCAAATATTGGATTAGGAAAGTCAGTGAGTTTTCCTGATTTGGAATAGGAAAGTTATGCCATGAGATTAACATACATCATCATACTCTTTACATTTGCATATAGAACATAACATTTACACATAGCACATATCATATAGCATACAACACAATTTGCATGAAGCACAAAACTTCATTAAATATAATTCTTTCATATGCCATGAGACCTTCGAATCATGGTTTCAACATCAACATATCCCAGAAATGAGGACTCAAAAGATGGGACCTCAACTAGGAAGTCATCATTAGTAAACACAGAGTCTTATTTGTTCGTTCATACGTATTCCATTTCATTTCATTCATAGACTAGTGTAAACACAAGCTATACCTAGAATGTAGTGTAAGACATTCATAAGGTTCATTGTGCAATGACCAAGAATGACCTAATGTATTACTTGAATCTAACTCACCTTTTGATTATCCTATCCTAACACCTTTGATTTCATTCATTTCTTTATGTGCATCATTTAAGGCTATCCTCATTCATTCGTTGGGAACTTTAACTTTAACCGACATCGATCATGTGAGCATAATTAAATCCAGTGTCTCCCCCACACCGAAAAGAGGTAGAATCACCGGCCAAAGTGACCCAAAACATGCTAGCGTACATGGGAAGTTAACCCCGCCAGATCTCTATATTGGCTATATAGATTCGAAGACCAGGAGATATAAGTTGAACCATACTTGGAAAGCGGAAATTCCCATCTCATGAGAGTTACGTGAACCTCCGCCATTCCTGAAAGATGGCATCACCGCTCATATCTAGCCTATCGGTGCTCAGTATAAAGTTTAATTTCATTCATCTCATACATCATTGAAGTTGGCTTCTAGTATGAGAACATCATAGCTCATCAGATGATTTCTCATCTCATCATTACTATTAAGTGATTTAAACTCAATACTTTCATTAGAGTGTTCATAAAAACTGGTCTCTTCATTATTTTACAATCTCATAGGTGAGTACATTTTGGTAACATTTACTTAGGCTAATTTGAGGTTACTCTCATCATTGAAATTAGCCTCATATCATGGTGTCACCACATTTCATATCATAAGCACCTTTTCTTTTCATAGTTACTCATCTCTTATTACGTGAATGTTCCTTTCATAATATGCCAATGCACTTGGCCATTTAGTGTATTTAGCACCCATACTTACCCCTTCTAGGGTTTCATCATTTCATTGTTCATTTCATCCTTTCATTGTTGATTTCATCATATGCCAATGCACTTGGCCATTTCATGTATCTTATACTCATACTTAACCCTTCTAGATTCATCATTTCCTTAAATACATCTTAGGTTCACATACTTTTGAACGTATGCTAGACTTATGAATCTATACACACAAATTATGGGGCTTCATTCACAGTTCGTTAAGTGATTCGTAAGAACTAAGATTATGTAGTACAAGACTTATGTATCTGGTATATATGCCAACATCTTGATTTCGATCAATGTAGGTGGCATTATTCTTGGATATTTTGCTCATGTATGACCTATGTATCAATACAGAAGTTTGGGAATGGAAACCCAAGTTTGAGTAACATTGATAGCATTATATTTTTCATTAATTTTATTTTTAATCTTCATGACATTGGAACTCAAGATTGAACCCCATCATAACATTATACCTTTAATTTCCAACTTGGTTTCCATCTTAAATTGGCCGAAGGGTTGTAGGTTTGAACCCCCCACAACCTCTTCCATTTTATTCTTTAAGTTTTTGCCAGGCATTGGGAGGTTGTGGGTTCGAACCCCCACAACCTCCTTATTTTTGTTTTTAATTTCACTAGAGCATTGGGAGGTTGTGGGTTGGAACCCCCACAACCTCCTTAATTGTTTTTTAATTAAGTTCATTAGGCTAGGCGTTTTGGCAACGAGGTTGTGGGATCGAGCCCTCATTCCCTCACTTGTTTCTTATTTAATTTTGTCATTCTCCTTCCTAACATTGAGGTCGTGAGTTCGATTCCCACGCCTCACATTTTCTTTCTTTACTTTCTATTCCTTCACTCGCTACCTTGAGGTCGTGGGATCGATTACAACGCCTCCCATTTTTTTATTTTAATTCTTCTTCTCTTCCTACTAACCCAGCAGACCCAATTTCAATTTCCCCAGCCCCCTTTTTCTTTTCCTTTCTCGCAAAATCCAGTAGGTAAAGGGTGAGGTCACATGTTCAAATCCTGGTGGCCTCACCTCTTTTAAATGTATTAAATTTCAAGATTTAACCCCGTTTTAGAATGAAATTTAAAGTACACTAAGGTGGAAATTTATTCATAATTTTTAGCTTCCTTTCACCAACCTTTTCATGTTCATTTCTTAGGGCATTTCACCAAGAATTTAGTGCGTTGTTAGGTGTAGTTAGTAGTTACATTAGTCAAGCGTTACACTCAAAATTTGTGACTTCACACACCATATGAAAATCATATTGTGCACAAATTTAGCAAACAAAACACAAGAATTAACATGCCTTTACACGTCCCAAAATAGTGACTACTTCACTGCAACACGTTGCACACACACATCACCTTTTTCACATGATTTTGAAAAATATTATCATTATTCACACAATTTCGAATATGCATACTTAAATATAAGCATCACGAAAACACATTTCATCCCTACTTTATTCCAGCAAACATACCCAACCTAAAGTTGAATGGGAGCTAGTGACAAGGACATGCAAAAGGGGGAACAATCCTAGTTTTTGGAATGAATATCTTGAATCTTAAGGGGTCTCTTGGGAAAAGGAACAAAGAGTAAAGAAATTTATACCTTAATTGATGTTCCAACGATGAATTTGATGCCAAAAACCCTCTGCAAAATCAGTCCAAGCTACCTCAACGTCCACACCACTCAACGAACAACTTCTCTATGCCTTAACGTTTTTGGTTTTTTGTTTGCTTAAACTTTATCTGAGTTATTCAATGCGAAGAACTCTTGATATCACTTCTGTTCTTTTTTGTTTTTTGGCAGAACCAGCGTGAGGGAGAGAATGATGAAACGTGAAAGAGAGATCGTGAGAGAGTAGTTTAATAATAGGAGTTTTAGTTGGTAATTAGTCAAACTAGGACTCCTTATTAATTTAAATAAAAACCTGATTTAATTAGATTAGTTAAAGGACCATTATGACCTTAAAAATCATATTATAAACATTAATTAAAATCACCAACTTGTTGCTTCCAATGGGGCTCGAACTCGGGAAGAGTGGCCATTGCAAAAAGGACCATTTCCGGTCAACCTGAGCATAATTGGTTCTTAAATTCAATTAACTAATTAATTTATTAATTCCTTAAGGTAATCAATATATCACCTTGGCCTAGAAAAGAACATTTTACCCCTGGTCCCTCAAAACATAGGATTTTCTTCTTTTTAAGTCCGGTAAAGACTCCTTCAATTAAATCTTCATTTTCGAGAGCCTTACTTGGTTGGTTCCAACCTTTCCAAGCTCAATTAACTCCCCAAGTTAGTTGCGTTGGTCGTAGTAAGGGTTCTATGGTCTAGTTCTACGTGTATCAATCCATGTGAACCTTGGTCTAATCGCAAATATTCCTTATTCCTTAACTATTTGTCCCATACATTTTTTAGGGTTGTTACATTATCCCCTTCTTAGGAACATTCGGCCCCGAATGAAACTATCACTACATATTGTAATGCTAGTCAGATCATAACATAATAACTATGCACAGTTAAGCAATATCAATAAAGTAAGGAGAGACAAGAAAATAGACTTAAGAGTAGGAAATCTAACCTCAAGAGCTGAAATAATGAGGGTAGCCAGATCTCATGTCAGCCTCAGCCTCCCACGTAGCACACTCAACAAGATGATTTCTCCATAATACCTTCACTGTTGCAATCTCCTTGTTCCTCAGTCACTTGACTTGTCTGTCTAAGATCTCAACAGGTACCTCCTCATAAGAGAAGTCTTCATCAACCCCCAAACCCTCCACAGGTAGAATTGATGCTTGATCACCTAGGCACTTCTTCAACATAGAGACACGAAAGATTGGATGGACAGAATCTAGCTCCGCAAGCAATGTTAACTCATAGGCCACCTAACCCACATGTAGTAGGATATCATATGGCCCACATACCTCGGACTCATCTTTCCTTTTCTACCAAATCTCATCAGTCCTTTCATAGGTGATATCTTATAGTAAACCTGACCACCAACTTCAAATTCTAAATGTCGCTTTATGCTGTCTGCATATGACTTCTATCGTCTGTAAGCAGTAGCCAACCTGTCCCTAATTACTCTAACCTTCTCTAAGGCCTCAAGAATGATCTCTAGGCCCAAAATGGATGACACTCCAACCTCGAACCACCCAACTGGAGATCTACATATCCTTCCATACAGTGCTTTAAACGGTGCCATCCCAATGCTCGAGTGAAAGCTATTATTATACGAGAACTCCATCAAAGGCAGATGGTAATCCCAACTACCTCTGACATCAATCACACATGCTCTTTATATTTCCTCCAAAGTCTGAATGGTGCGCTCTGCCTACCCATCTGTTTGAGGATGCAAGGAAGTACTAATCTTCACCTGTGTGCCCAAGATTTTCTTGATAGATCTCCATAAATGTGAAGTAAACTGAGCTCCTCTATCTAAAATGATAGACAAAAGAATCCCATGCCGCCTCACAATCTCATCAAAACAATATATGGCATAATCCTCGTCTTTGTAGGAGACTTCACAGGGATAAAGTTAGCAAACTTAGTCAATTTGTCCACAATAACCCATATGGAGTCATGTTGCCTCCTAGTCCTCAGAAGATCAACCATGAAATCCATATTAATGTCCTCCCACTTCAATGTTGGAACCTCAATAATCTGAGTCTGACCACTAGTCTTAAGATGCTATGCCTTAACCTGTAGACAGTTAGGAAAATTAGCCACATATTCTTCAATGTCCTTATTCATGTCATCCCACCAATAGATCTGCTCAAGATCATGATATATTTTGGTGGAACCTATATGTATGGATTATCTGGAACCATGGACCTCTGACACAATCCTGGTCCGTAAATCATCCACATCTGGTACACACAACATGTTCTAGTATCTATGTATGACATCACCTCCCAAAGCAAAAGACTCATTCATTTTTAACAACATTGATTCCTTCAGCTCCATCAACACAAGATCAAGATGTTGAACCTTCTTCACTTCAGCTACCAAGGATGATTCAGAACTAGGATGAACTGAAACACCCCCACTAGTAGAGTTAACTAATCACACACCGAGTCTATCGAGTCTGTGTACATCTTTTGCCAACTCCTTCTTCTCATCCTCAATGTGGGTTGTACTCCCCATGCTCATCCTGATCAAAGTATCATCCATAACATTAGCCTTACCTGAATGGTAGCGCACATTCATGTCATAATCCTTCAACAGCTCCAACCATCTCCGCTGACGTACATTCAACTCCCTCTATGTGAATACGTACTGGATACTGTTATTATATGTGAACACATCCACATGCACTCCATATAGATAATGCCTCCACAGCTTCAGTGCAAACACCACAACTACCAACTTTAGGTCATGAGCATATTAATTCTTCTTATAAACCTTGAGTTGTTTGGAACCATAGGCTATCACCTTACCAGCCTTCATAAGAACACAACCCAAACAACCCTAGATACATCAAATGGACAGTGTAATTCTCACAACACTAAGGCAGACTAAGCACCAGGGCTAAAGTTAGTATGTCCTTGAGCTCCTAGAAACTCTTCTCACAAGTCTCCGTCCATTCAAACTTTGTTTTCTTCTTCGCCAAAGTTGTAAGTTCAGCAGCAATGGAAGAAAAGCCCTCCATAAACCTGCGGTAGTAACCAACCAATCCTAGAGAGCTACAGATATCAGTAGGAGTAAGGGGCTTGGCCAGTTCTTAACAGCTTCAGTCTTCCTGGGGTCCACCTCGACACCTTGATCGGACACAACATTACCCAGAAAGATCACTTATCTTAGCCAGAATTTACACTTGATGAATTTGGCATACAACTGATGCCGTCTAAGTACTTGCAAGGTTAGTCTCAAATGTTTTTCATGCTCTTCTTTTGTCTTAGAGTAGATGAGAATGTCATCAATGAATACTATGACGAAAGAGTCAAGGTATCCAGGGAAGACCTGTTCATGAGTTCCATAAATGCCGCAGGTGCATTCATTAAACCAAATGACATGACTAGAAACTCATAATGATCTTAGCGGGTACGAAAGGGCATCTTTGGGATATTTACGTCCCTAACCCTAAGCTGATGGTACCCTGAATGAAGATCAATTTTTTAAAAGAAACTAGACCTTTGTAGTTGGTCAAACAAGTCATCTATTCTGGGAAGTGGATACTTGTTCTTGATAGTGACTTTGTTGAGATGCGGATAATCGATACACATTCTAAGGGTCCCATCTTTCTTCTTTACAAACAACACTGGAGCGCACCAAGGGGATATGTTCATCTTAATGAAACCCTTATCAGTGAGTTCTTTTACTGTAGCTTTAACTCTTTGAGTTCTGCTTTAGCTATTCTATAAGGAGGAATTGAGATTGGTTTAGTATCCGTATCTAAGTTTATACCAAAGTCAATCTCTCTAAGAGGAGGGACTCAAGGTAAATCTTCAGGAAACACATCTAGGAAGTCATTCACTAAAGGCACTGAGTCTATGGAAAGAATGTCATGATCCAAATCATTTACACTCACAAGATGACATAGTAACCCCTAAGACATCATTTTATTGGCATTAAGATTTAAAATAAAGGTATTAGGACGATTCAAATTGTACCCCTCCTAGACTAACTCTTCTTCATCAAGAAACCGAAATCTCACCACTCTATTACGACAGTCCAAGCAAGCATAACAACTGTGAAACCACCCCTGCCAAGAATAACATCAAAATCATGCATGGGTAACTCAATAAAGTTTGCACACATAGTCTTACCAATTACAACTATTGGGCAGTCCTTGTATACTCTAGCAATTGTTACGTTTTCTCATAAAGGTGTACTAACCATTATAGGATCATTCAGAACTTCAGGTAGTATTTCAAAAGTAAGAGCAAGAAGAGGAGTCACAAATGAAATCATAGACTTTGGATCAAGTAAAGTATAAACAGAAGTTGAGAATACTTGTAGCATCAATGTGACCACATCAGCGGACTTCTCCTACCTGTCCCTTCCCTTCAGGACATAGAATATGTAATTATTGGGAGGCTCAGCTACTACTGCACTCTGTCAGTTAGGCCTAGGCAAAGCATTACCTCCAGCCTGACCTATTCTATGGACAGTCTCTGACCATGTGTCCACTCTTACCACAACCGAAGCAGGCACTAGTGCCTTGTCTGCACTCTCCACTGTGAGCTCGGCCACACTTAGCACATTTCTTTTTAGGACGCTGCATCTTACCTCCATTGCCCCTCTTGGGTTCAGGTCTGCCTACTCTAGGTGTTGTACTCCTCTTAGAGTTAGAATTCCTAGAACTCTTTTGCCCCTTCTTGAACCTGGGCTGCTCAAGGACGCCAAAATTGTTTATGTGGCCTCCATGGTTGATACCTTGCTGATCTTGAGGCCTAGGCCTCCTAACATCATGAACACCTCTCCTCTTGCAACTGTCCTCTACCTATTGGGCATGCACCACTAACCTAGAAAGGTCCATATTATCATGGAGCATCGTAGACCAAAACTCATCCTCCATGTTTCCATTAATTCCTGTGAAGAACCTGCTCATCTCATCTCTGTTTTTCAAAACAAGGGAAGTAGCGTACCTAGATAATTTCAACAAAGCTCAGTACTCTTATCATTCTTTCTATTAAAAACTAAGGAAAGTAACATACCTTGATAGCTTAAAAAAATTTCAAGGAATACTTCTTGACCTCATAGTGACTTGTTTAAGGTTGATGAACTCCTCATCTTGGCTTCCCTCATCTCTATTGCAAAGAACCTCTCCATAAATGTTGTCTAGAATAGCTCCCAAGTGACAGGCACTCCACCCAAAACACGGCTAACTTGCCACATCTTGCACCGAGTCTGTGCAACATCCTTTAGCTGATAGGAAGCCAGCACAGCCTTCTCAGTATTTGTGGACCCCATAGCCACCAGAATCTTATGTACTTTATCCACAAACTCCTGAGGATCCTCTGATGTCTTAGACCCTGTGAAAATAGAAGGGTTCATCCTCGTGAAATCTTGCAGCCTGTCAGCCATGCTCCGAACCAGTGGGTTATCTCTCTGAACATCCTGCCGGTTGACTTGGGAAGTCATAGCCTGAGCCTGCATCGTAATGGCTTGTGCCATCTGAGCCAGAGATGCCCTCACCTCACCATCAGGCAACCGAGTTAGGTTAACTAGTATAGCCACTCCTTCATCTGGAACCTGGGGTGGATTCTGATTACCCCCAACAGTTGCTCCTCTTCTCCTCTGACCATTAGCTCTCCTAGTGTTCATTCTCTGAAAACAACAAGGATTCATGTTAGACACATTCATAACACCAAGAACTCATACATTAGGAAAATCACGATAAGATCAGAAGAAGGGAAATTTTTCCAATGCATCATGCAGTCTTAAATACCGGATAGTGGTGCACTTCACTACCATGACTTAGAAACTACTCAATGTGGTTGATGTGAACTTATATTCCTTGGAATTTAACCTAGAACTCTGATCCAAACTTTTTCACGACCAAAATCTAGAACCCAGACGAGACCGGCGCCGTTGACCTTTCAGAGTTGCAGACAAGCCTACTTACGTCATTCTTACTTTACATAGGTTAATTTTGGCGGAAAATTTTAAACTTTTTGTTTCTTAACATAATTATAAAAACATTCTCATTAATACATAATTATTCACCATCAACCATCTAACATTAATAGATAAATAATAGAAAGAAATAGTTCAATTCTTATTAAGTGTAAAATTGCCAAAATGGCACCAATACATAGTCTGAATAAAAATAGGAAAGAAACGCTAGGGGAACATGCTCCACTAGCTCGAGTCTAAAACCAAGCTAGAATATAAAATAGCATCATCCTCGAAAGTGTGAGGACCTACCAAAACCAGATAAATGCTGAACGTCCGATAACTGCAGCGATGATCCTGTAGATCTATCGTCCACCTGTGCCTGCACGAAAAATAGTAGAGTTTGTATAGGGTTAATACACACTTGTACTTAGTATAGGTATATGCAAGAACACACCAGGGACATGCATGAGAAAGAATAGCTCTTTTCTAACAACATGATTTCTTGAAGGCAAGTCAGTAGACTTGCCAAATGATATTAGGAAAGTCAATGAGCTTTCCAAATTTTGGATTAGTAAAGTTAGTGAGTTTTCCTTATTTGGAATAGGAAAATTATGCCATGAGATTAACATATGTCATCATACTTTTCACATTTGCATACAGAACATAACATTTACACATAGCACATATCATATAGCATACATCACAATTTGCATGAAGAACATCACTTATATCATTCGTTCATATGCCAATAGACCTAGGAATCATGGACTTAACATCAAGATATCCCAGCAATGAGGTCTCAATAGATGGTACCTCAAGTAGGGAGTCTTCATCTTCATTGGCAAACACAGAGTCTGCTTCGTTCAATTAAACTATTCCATTTCATTTATTTCATAGGCTAGTGTAAACACCAGCTATACCTAGGATGTATTTTAAGACATTCAATAGGTTCGTTGTGCAATGACCAAGAATGACCTAATGTCATTACTTGAATCTTACTCACCTTTTGATTATCCTATAATAACACCTTTGGAATCATTTATTTTTTATGTGCATCATTTGAGGATGACCTCATTCATTCATTGGGAAATTTAACTTTAAACGACATTGATCATGTGAGCATCATGAAATACAGTGTCTCCCCCACATCGAAAAGTGGTGGAATAATCGGCCATAGTTACTTAGAACATTCTAGAATATATGGGAATTTAACCCCGTCAAATCTCTATATTAGTTGTATAGGTTTGAAGACTAGGACATATAAGGATACACATACCTGGAAAGCCGAAAAGTCTCATCTCATGAGGGTTACGTGAACCCCTACCCTTCCCAAAAGAAGGCACCGCTCATAAATAGCCTATCGGTGCTCAGTATAAAGTTTGATTTCATTCATCTCATACATCATCGAAGCTTGCTACTAGTATGAGGACATCATAGCTCATCAAATGATTTCTCATCTCATCATTAGTATTGAGTGTTTTAAGCTCAATACTTTTATTAGAGTGTTCATAGAGACTGGTCTCTTCATTATTTTACACTCTCATAGGTGAATACGTTTTGGTAATATTTACTTAGGCTCATTTTATATTACTCTCATCATTTACATTAGCCTCATATAATGTTGTAACCACATTCCTTATCATTTGCACCATTGCTTTTCATAGTTACTCATATCTTATTACGTGAATGTTCCTTTAATCATATGCCAATTACTTGTCCATTTAGTGTGTTTGACACCCTTACTTACCCCTTCTAGGGTTTCATTGTTTCATTGTTCATTGATCATATGCCAATGCACTTGGCCATTCAGTGTATCTTTCACTGATAAATAACCCTTCTAGGATTCATCATTTCCTGAAATACATCTTAGGTTCACTTACTTTTGAACGTATACTAGACTTATGAATCTATGCACACAAGCCATGGGGCTTCACTCATATTATTTAAGTGATTCATACATTCCTAAGATTCTGTAGTACAAGACTTATGTATCTGGTATATATGCCAACATCTTGATATTGATATAAGTAGGTGGCATTATTCTTGGACATTTGTTCACGTATGACTTATGTATCAATACAGAAGTTTGGGCAAGCAAACCCAAGTAGGAATCACTTGGATACCATTAACATTTTTCATTGATTTTATTTTTAATTTCCATGACATTGGGACTCAAGATTGAACCCCAATATGAACATTATACCTTTAATTTTCTACTTGGTTTCCCTCTTAAATTGGCCGAAGGGTTGTGGGTTCAAACCCCCGCAACCTCTTCCATTTTAATCTTTTATTTTTCGCTAGGGCATAGGGAGGTTGTGGGTTAGAACCCCCACAGACTCCTTATTTTTGTTTTTAATTTTGCCATAGCATTGGTAAGTTGTGGGTTCGAATCCCCAAAACCTCCTTATTATATTTTATAATTAAGTTCATTAGGGTAGGCGTTTTGGTAGTGAGGTTGTGGGATCGAGCCCCCACAACCTCACTTTGTTTTCTTATTT
>JAKWIY010001288.1:0-22764 GCA_027704805.1 Solanum corneliomulleri | reverse complement strand
CTGGGGTGGGTTATGACGGTCCGTCACAAGTGTCCGTTGAAGGACACTTGGAAAAAATGGAGACCCTTAGGAGAGGGGTCTCTGACCGGTACGACGGTCATGCAGGACGGACCGTCGTGGGTACGACGGTCCGTCACAAGTGTCCAGTAGGACAGGGGTGCTAGGTCTTGTGCAACGGACCCTACGACGGTCCGTCGTGTATACGACGGACCATCACCGGGGTCTTGTTCTGAATGACAGGGACAGAACTATAGGTACCCTAAGCAACCCCGATGAACCCATATGGTCTTGTAATGTTGTGGACCTACATGTGTCTATCCCCAACTACCTAGGAAACTATAAATGCGAAATCACCTATGTCTAGGTTTTTAACATGGCAATTCAAACATTTAGACTAGGTTAGACATAATCATAAAAGGAAATAAGATACGACTAAGAACTAAGCTAATACTAACTACTCAACCAATGCAAGATAAAAAGTATAAATGTAGAGACACATACTGCAGAAATGGAGAAGAAAACAAACGGAGAATGATTCAGTTGGCAAGGTAGACACCTACAGCAGCAGCACCGACTAGTGGATGATAAGTATAAGGCTTAGGAGGATTTTGGGAGAAATGATTAGTGGGGGGATATGTGGAAGTTGAAAAGTGATGGGAGATGAGAGGAATAAGGAAATAATGGGGGAAATATGGAGGGGTGGGGAGTATAAATGGTCAGATTTTTAAAAGGGTCCAGCCGGGTCGGGTCGGGTAGAATTAATTAATCGCGCGACGGTTCCCCGACGACGGTCCGTCTCATTTGCGACGACCCGTCGTGGGTTCTGTCGTGCGTGCCCTAATTTCAAAATGACAAAAAAATGTACCTGGTGTGACGGATGTATACGACGGTCCGTCAAAATTTGATACGCTCAAACTTACTTCTCAAATGAGAAGGAAAGCGGTCACGTCAAGTATATAACCCAACTAGTGAGGTTGGGATCGTTCCCACGAGGAAAATAGTCTAGACTAACTTTAACTTGTTATTACTATTGTTCGGTTGATGACTTCTTTAGAAAGTAAAAGCCTAAAAAGGGGGGTTTGTATTTCTTAATGAGTAAAAATAACGAGCGAACTTGAAAGAGTCACTTAACAGCTTTTAATGTTGGGTTTTAATCAATTATTTAGTAACTAGGGTTTACGTGTTCCCCACAGGTTCATAACTTGATAATTCTAACTATAACAATTCTTTCCTAGTATCTTGCATGCAAGACACCATTCTAGAATTGTTATTTCAGCTAGGGTTTATCTCATTATTTGCCTATGGTTCCCACAACCCTAGTTATGGAGTTTAGTTCCTCATAGCCATAAACACAAAATTCAAATATGTTAAACAAGAATTCATGTACTTACTTCAATGAAAGAATAAAGTCCGAAATTTGCTTGATTAATCACCAAAAATCACTTGTACGAATCTCTCAAAATCAAACACTAATACACAAAGTCTAATTATATGATTTCTAATCTCAGAGTCTAACCTCAAAAACGAGGTTTTTCGAACTATTTATAAAAAATAAAAACCTAATTAAACAAGGATTCTAATTACTGGAAATTTGCCAAAACGCGGCTTGGTCGACGGACCACGCGACGGACCGTCGTGGTCATGACGGACCGTCGTGGACTCCGTCTTCCCATACTTGGTGCAATTCTTCTACTGCTTTCTACATTCCCCTCGACGGCAAGTGTGACGGACCTTCATAGGCACAACGGTCTGTCGAGGGTCTCGTTTCAAAATACTTCAACACTTGGAATCTGGGTACTGGGATCACTTCTCTAATCTTCACGACGAACCTGCAGGACGGACCGTCATAGCCATCTTAAGGAAAAAGTATTAATTATACCGTGAAACCACGGTATATCAATACCCTCAACTTAAATTCGTTGTTTGTCCTCAAGCGACGCACTATGACTCACTACACAATCTTTGTACAATAGTATTCATGTTTTATCCTTTGCAATCATTTGGCTATCAATCCCGATTAATCTCATCAAAGCTATGCATGCTATCACTATTAGGCTTGAATTTTGTGGGATTCGAACATGACACAGACTCACCTTGCACTAACACCTACCCTCTTCAATTTCTCACCGAGGTGCTAACAATTCCGGTATTGCAACTAGTGTCCTCACTTTAGAACAAAATCCTCATTTTTTACACAATGATTTCAGTTTGAGTATAAGGATTACTTTTCAACACTCGCTCTCAGAACAAAGTCACACTCATTCATACCTTTTGCCATAAGCTTGCCCTAATTTTCACTGCCTTAAGTTCGCTATACAACCCTTAGGATCACGATAGGACCTTTTTAGCTTGTAACGTAGGCTCTGAGTCAGGTAGGGTATATTTAGGTATACTTTAATGACTTTTTGCCCTCCTTGACATATCGGCTAAACCTTCCACTTTCTATCACTTTATCTCGCCCAGTTTCTCCTATTCTTTCACCTTGCTGTTTCCCTTCTTTCTTCATTTGTGTAAGTAACTCTTTTCTTTTCTTGTTTGTAATTCTTGGATATTTCTTTTTTTTTTCCTTTCAACGAGTTCTTGAGTCACTTTACTTTTGTTCTTTCTCTCTCTTTGTTCTTTCAACCCCACTTTCCAGAGCATTCTTCAAAACAGCCACCCTCAACTCATGGCTTTGCCATGAGTCATGGTACACAATACCCAAAGTTGGGTAAGGGCCATAACGAAGGTTGTTTATGCATTAGCAACCCTCAACTTATGCTTTTGGCATAAGCTAAGGTGCACATGTCCAAGGAGGGACCGGGGCCAACATATTGTTCCCCGAAAAGATCAGTTGGGGTGAAAAAGAAAGGTCTAATTTTAAGCTCAAATTATTTGGATCAAAGAAGGAATAACTTTCATTTGATTTCTTTTATTTAGGCTAGAAATGAGCTATATTGAATAAGGGCCTATGATCCTTTCCTAATTGGCTGTTACAGCTTACTTCTAGCAGGACTAACCAGGCAAGTTCTAGCTCAGTACCAAAAGTGGACTATTCAACTTTCCTCCTCACACTCACTTGACATCTCATCACTATACAAGATTATCAGACACCTAGTTTGACTTGAAGATTTAGGGTAATGCAATGGTGTAACTCTATTTCATGTTTAGAGCCACACAATTATCAGTTACTACGCCTAGTCATGCAACATTTTCCAGTTTTATCGGGATATTATTTTAGCCATCATGCTTCAGAATTAAACTATGTACAAAGTATGTAACGGCGGGCCGTTCAACAGAAATAGTAATCAGTCTTTTGGGGAAAAAGAATACAGGCAAGAAAACCCTAAAAGAGGATAGTGAGTTGGGCTACTCAGACTTCACCCTAACACTCACTTTCCATTTACCCCACCCCAACAAAAAAGCATGCAATTGTCCCTAATGCATAAAAAAATAAAGATTAGAGGGGTAGGTGAAGCAAACCTGTGGCGCATAGCGCCGTCGATCAGCAAGCTGGTGGGTCCGGTTTCCCGGAACCCACATCCTCTGCAATTTGGACACCCTCAGTGGTGTCCTCAGCAATATGGACACCCTCAGTGGTGTCCTCAGCAACAACCGCACCCTCAGTGCCTCCTGCACTCCTTCTTCTTTGCTTGCGCCTCATCCTCTACTCGACCCCTACGCCTCTTGGCACTCTCTCGAGGGGAAGGTGGGGGAATTTCTGAAGTAGCATTAAGGCGAGTTCTAACGTTGATAATCTGTTAAAAAGACTTCTAAGCGAAAGAATTATTAATACATGCAAGACACTATTCTAGAATTGTTATTTTAGCTAGGGTTTATCTCATTATTTGCCTATGGTTCCCACAACCCTAGTTATGGAGTTTAGTTCCTCATAGACATAAACACAATATTCAAATATGTAAAACAAGAATTCATGTACTTACTTCAATGAGAAAGAATAAAGTCCGAAAACTTGCTTGATTAATCACCAAAAATCACTTGTACGAATCTCTCAAAATCAAACACTAATACACAAACTCTAATAATATTATTTCTAATCTCACAGAGTCTAACCTCAAAAACGTGGTTTTTCGAACTATTTATAAAGAATAAAAACCTAATCAAACAAGGATTCTAATTACTGGAAATCTGCCAAAACGCGGCTGGGTCGACGGACCACGCGACGGACAGTCGTGGTCATGACGGACCGTCGTGGACTCCGTCGTCCCATACTTGGTGCAATTCTTGTGCTGCTTTCTTCATTCCCCTCGACGGCAAGTGTGACGGACCATCATAGGCACAACAGTCCGTCGAGGGTCTCGTTTCAAAATACTTCAACTCTTGGAATCTGGGTACTGGGATCACTTCTCTGATCTTCACGACGAACCTGCAGGACGGACCGTCATAGCCATGACGGACTGTCACAAGCTTCGTAATCCCACATTTGGTCAGACTTCCCGATCTTCCTTCAGCAGCTGCACTATGCTGCCACCTACGGACCGTCACAGGCACGACGGACCGTCATAAGCTCCGTAGGTGGTCTCTTCTGCATTTTTTTGCTCAAAATCTCCGCATTCAGATTTGGACAGATTTCCTTCAAAACAAAGAGAAACTTATATATAAATTAGCACACAAAGGCTTTCGGACACACTAAACTTAAGGAAAAAGTATTAGTTATACCGTGAAACCACGGTATATCAAGCACCAACAATTGGGTTCCTTAGCAATTATTGCAGGGTCATCTACTCGAGGTGCGGGTGAAGACTCCGAGCTAGTATCCTTATAAGATGAGGCTTGTTAGTCGTGCCCCTCTAACCTAGTAGCTCCCTCAGAGGCTGAACCGCATACAATGCCTTTTTTTGACCTTGAAGATTTGGTCTTCCTTGATGCAGAAACAGATTCTAGCCTGATGCTACTTCAGAGATACATATTTTGGGTGTTGCTAATTGTCGAAGTCGATAATCATCCGATAAGATGGGGTATCGACTTAGATTTCCACTTGAGTAGACGATATCATTATTTGGAGCCATTTTTTTATTGTAGAGCAGTTGTTAGTCTCAACTCATCATTAATACACACTCGAAACTCACGAGGAAAAAGTAATTTCAAAAGTAAACAACATAGTTCTTTTTATGGAGATTAATATCGATGCGAACTATCGTCAATTCGTCGAGATGACGACGGTCCATTGATAGTGTCCGTCGTCTCACACATAGAATTATTATATTAAGGAAAAAATTAGACTTCTATTATAGAAACGACAGCCGTGTAGAATGGTCCATTAAAAAACTATTGGATCGTAGTCCACTTCCGTCTTCTGACACTTAGATTGTCTTTAGAAGTTAGTGAAAACCATGATCTCTGATGGAAACGACAGACGTGCAGTTGACCGGACCCCATCGACGACCTTTCGTTCAATCGATGGTCCTTCGATTGGGTCTCGTACGATTGTCCTAAGATAGATTTTAGGCCTTTTTGCATTATCCGATTTTCAGAAAAAACTTTTGACACACACAAGCTTAGATATGCAATTTTATCAACAAAAAGACGAATTTGTCTTTTCTAGAGTTTTGTTTTAAAACAAATTGTGTTCTATTAATAAAAAGTAAAACCCTAAGTCAAAATTGCTAGAACTGTATAGATACCAACATTTTATATAGACTACAAAGCGACGTAACCAAACATTATCATGCCGAAAGACGTACTACACAAGTATTAACATGCGATTTTAGCTAATTTAGTCACACGACCTAGAACCACATTAGGATTTTTGTAATCAACTTTAAACGAGAATTCAAACTTAAAGGAAATATGAACACCTTTAGTTCCAAGTTGGTTTGTTGTGAGATGAACTTGCAAGTAGTAGCCTACGCGCCTGAACTAGATCACCGGCCTATGAATAATTGAAAGAAAGAAGAATTTGGGGAATTTGAAAGGATTCTGATTTGGGAAGTGGGAGGATGATTATTGGTGATCAATGAAACAATTAAGGAAGAAGACCATTTATGAAGGGAATTTTAAAAGAATTGTAAGACGGAATGAATGTGAACTCTTATATCCTTTGATATTATCGTCCAAGTCGGGTAAGGTCGCTGGCAGTTTGAATCGACAAAAATCCATCGACTGGAAATGCTGATTAATTCTGGACTCATAAACAATAAATACATACCTGGGAACTACGAACACCATCGATGATCCGTCGACGGAATGATGGCACGTTGATGGTGTCCGTAGACCTCTACACCAGAGTATTTTTGGCACATTTTTGTTTTGGTCCCCACACATGTAGCACCCATTAGTCTATTCTTTTAGTGTTTTTCTTGACATTATTGAGACACACGCGTTATAATATTCTCTAGCAAACACTAGTACACAAGCTTAAATAAAATAAGACTAAAAACAAAATGACCAAAAAAAACAACCATTCCTACGAAGAAAATAAAACCTATCGTTGGCTAGAGGATACACCTTGGTTTGCCTCAAAAGAAGCGCTTGATTTAACGTCTTTGGACAATGAAGATCCTTGATTATTCAGTCTTCATTATGATGATAGGCCTCATCAACTTCATGGACACTTTACGCATGACCCAGGTTGATTTTTATTCTTTTTCCAATAACTGTGAACATTTTACCCACTTTATTCTCCAACTCAAACACTCCGTGTGAAAACACTTTAGTGATGAGTAATGGACCTGTCCACTTGGACTTGAGTTTACCCGAAATAAAACGTAGGCTAGAGTTGAATAGAGGAACCAAATCACAAACCATAAATTCTTTCTTTTTAATTCATTGGTCATGATACTTCTTCATCTTCTCTTTGTAAATGGATTAAATTTCTTTAGCCTCGAAGCGAAACTGATCAAGCTCATTCAACCCATTTAGTCTTTGTTCTGCCCTTTCAGTCCAATCCATCTTCACTTTCTTCATCGCCCACATTGTTTAATTCTCTAACTCAATCGCAAGTGACAAGACTTCCGATATACAAGTTTGTATGGAGACATACATATGGAAGAATTGTATGATGTGCGGTAGGAACAAAGAATATCATCATGAATCCTTGACTAATCCGTTCTATTTGCATTCACCATTTTTTGCAAAAATTTGCCAGAGCTCTCAATTGGACACCTCAACTTGCCCGCTAGTCTGTGGATGGTAAGGAGTAGCCACATTATGGAGAACCCCATATTTCTCCCAATATACCTTTGACCAACTTACTAGAAAAGTGAGATCCACTATCACTAATAATATCCCTTGGTGTTCTAAATACAGAGAAGATTTTTTTTTAAAGAAAGCGACGACACTCTTTCCTTCATTGTTAGGAAGTGTTATTGCTTCCACCCTTTTTGAAACATAGTCGACCACCAAAAGTATATATTTTTCATGCAATGATAACTCACAAATGGGACCATAAAGTTAATTCCCCGTATATCAAATAACACAATCACCTTATGAAAATTTAAAGGGAGTTCTTACCTCTTCGAAATTACTCTATCATTGTACGAATCACATGATTTGGAAAAATCGTGAGAATCTTGTTGAATGGTTGGCAAATTGTACCCACACAACAAGATCTTATGAGCAGAACAGATACCACTATGGTACCGTCCCACAGGAAAGGAGTGACATGCCACCAAAACATTGAACATCTCGACCTCCAGTAAACAACAACGAATAATTCCATTGGAACAACTCCACTATAAGTAAGGATCATCAGATTTCACATCATGCATGAACTTTATCCTTTGGTGGAACGGCAAGTGATGGAACCACATTGCTTGCCAAATAGTTCACAAAGTCAGCGAACTATGGGATCAAATCATGAGAGGCGGCCAATGCATATTCATCTGGCAATACATCATCAATTGCAGTCTTTTCTCCTAATTCATGCATAACTTCATCATGAAATCTAGGCAAGTGATAGGAAACGTTATTCATAGTCCTATTTCTATCTTTTACCCCAAAATCAAATTGTCGCAACAATACTACCCATCGGATCAACCTTGGCTTCGCATTGTTTTTAGCCATCAAGTACCTCTAAGCGGAATGGTTCATATGAACTATGACCACTGTGCAAAGCAAATAGGTGAAAAACATTTTGAATACAAACACCACTGCGAAAAGTTCATATTTAGTGATTGTGTAGTTTTTCTGATCTTCATTTATGTTAATTGCATAGTAAATGGGGTGAAGGATTTTATAACTTTCCTATCCCAATACCACAACGAGTGAAACCCCACTTGCATCACACATCACCTCAAATTGTTCATGCCAATCCGGTGAAATGAAAATAGGCGCGAACACCAACCACTCCTTCAACTGTCCAAATTCTTTCAAACAGGATTCATCAAAATAAAACTTACAATTCTTAGGCAGTAGTTTACAAAACATATATGCGATTTATAAAAAATTTAAACCTCTGGTAAAAGCCCGCGTGTCCAAGAAAAATTCACACACCTTTTATAGAGATGGATGGTGGAAGCCTCTCTATCAGTTCCATTTTAGCTCGATCAATGTGTATTTATTTCTCCGAGATGTGATGGCCTAAAATTATACATTCCTTTACCATAATGTGGCATTTATCCCATTTAAGGCACCACATTACAATCTTAACATCTTGTGAGCACGTCATCCAAATTACTCAAACCCCAATCAAAGGAGTCTCCAACCACAGAAAAATCATCCATGAACACTTCAAAAGTATCCTCAACCATATTAGAGAATATTAACATCATACAACGCTGGAAGGTGGCTGGTGCATTACATAACCTAAACGACATCCTTGGAAAGAAAATGTAACATAGTGGCAAGTGAAAATGGTCTATTCTTGATCCTTAGGGACAATAAAGATTTGGTTTTAGATTGAATAACCATCAAGAAAAGAATACCACCCTTTGCCTACAGGTCTGTCTTACATTTGACCTTAAAGTGCATGGGGAAATGGTCATTCTAATTCCAAGCATTCAATTGTATGTAGTCCATGCACACTCTCGATCCAGTCAGAAGTCGCATTGTAAAAAGATCGTTCTTCTCATTATGTACCATTATCATCCTAACCGTTTTAGGAACACACTGAACATGGCACACTGAACTACTATACGCAATAGGGTTGACGACTCCAACATTCAACCACTTGATGATCTCCTTCTTCACCACCTCTTGCATAGTTGGGTTCAATCTTATTTGATGCTGAATACTTGGTTTATGATCGGGCATGCGTTTGATTTTATGGGAATAAATACCGGGAGGGATACCAATAATGTCTGCAATAATCTACCCAATGGCTCATTTAAACCGTTTCAATACCGCCACTAAACACTTTACTTTTCCCACATTCAAATCTACTCCATTTGCACAGGCAAAGTGTCATATCTACCCAAGAACACATACCTCAAATAAGACGATAGTTCCTTAAGCATCATTTTTGGGGCCTCCTCAATAGATTTTTTCGCGTGTAGAGATTCAGGATGCTTCATATCAAGCTCTAGTCTTTTATGTTTTGACCAGTAATCGTTCCATTTAAGTTCAACTAACAAAGAACCATATTCTTCAATACAAAAATACTGTCAAAATTCATGATTACTGCAACTTATGCCTCAACACTTAGTCGTTCTTCAATATGTTCCTCAGATACACTCTAAACCCTATAGGCTATAGAAGATACCATTCGGCACTCACCACCCTGCTTCATGGATCAACATATGTTGAAAGTTGCTTCTTTGTTATTCAACCTAAACTTCATCTGGCCTTTTTACATATCAACCATTACACTCCACTGGTAAGGAATGTTCTACCTTTAATAATGGGAACATCAAAATCGATCTCACAATCAATAATCAGAAAATCTGTCGGAAATATAAATGACTGAACTTTCACAATCGCATCTTGGAATTAACCAATAGGACTTTTCAAAATTCGATCGGCCGTCAGTAACCACATTGTAGTGGGCATTGAGTCACCCAAGGGTAACTTCTTATAAATTAAAAGAGGCATTACATTTATGCTTGTACCAAAATCACATAGTGCTTAAGCAAAGTGTAGCAACCCGATTGTACATGGAATACAGAAAGCTCGAGGACCTTCCTTCTTATGCATACGAGATCTTGTTGAAGTGGCACTACAATGCTACATTCTGTCATCATCCTCAAAACTCATCGATTTCTTCTCAGTCATCATATCCTTCATAAATTTAGCATAACCAGGCATTTGTTCCAAATCTTCTGTTAAAGGGATATTGATGGAAAATTATTTCAACATAGTGATAAATTGTCGGTATTTACCATCCTTAGTCTTTTTTACTAATCTGCGAGGAATGGTGGTGGAGGTCTAGGAATAGGGAACCCTTTCTCAGATACCTCTACTTCATTCACTATGTTTTCCACCAACTCTTTACTAGCTTATACTACTCCTTTGTCTTTTCTCATATCATCTTCTACTATAGACGACATAGGTGGATCAATGGTCTTATTACCCCATCGAGTAGTGACTTCCATGCAATGCCTATAATTTTTAGGATTTTGGATATTATTGTTAGGAAGAGTGCAACTTTTGCGTTGGTTCACCATAGTTGACAATTGAACCATTTGTAACTCAAGATAGTTAATCTAAATGACATGTGTGTCCACATTTTGTCCAATGTTAACATTATCATTGATATGTCGTTGCTTAACGGTGCTTTCAATGCTTTTTCCTTAAGATTTGTGTGTCTAGAGCCTTTTTGTAGTAATTATAACATGTGTTTGTAATTGTTTTGTCGGAAAAATGTCCATAATAAAATCATAGAACACCACTGGAAAATAATGCAGATAGGAGACCTACAAAAGCCATCGACGGCCTGTCATTCAATCGATGGTCCGTAGGTGGTGAGCATCGATTGCGATTCTGAATTATGGAGAAACTCGAGGAACTTTGACCAAAGTATTGAACTACATGATCAAGGATAGTTCCAGTACCCAAAGTTGGAGAATTCTAAGAATCTAGCGACGGAGGTCATCGAAGGACCGTAGGTGCATCCACGGATAATGATGTTGGCCCGTCGGTTGATTCAGAGATGATGAAATTTAAAGGAAAAAAATACTCTAAGTCTGGACTGACAGAGGCACTTGACGGACCATCGTGTAATACACAGGCCCTCAGTAGGGGTCGTCAATCACACCGCCATTTTTGGACAAACATTCCTTATTTCATTTCCTTTTAACTAAGGACAATATTGTCTATAAATAGGGTTTAAAACCTTATTTATTAGGTTAGACATTATTTTTATTGTTGGTTTTTTTTTTTGGAGATTGGGTTTGCAAACATTGGTAATAATTCAATTTCTAGATTTGGTTTCAATTATTACCTTGCAAGTTCAAGTGGATTTTCTAGGTTTTTTCTGCATATTGTTAAAGTAAGTTCAAGATTTTTTTCTTAACAACTATGAATTGTTTTCTTGAATACATGGGTAACTAAATCCACAACTAGGGTTTTGAGAATCATGGGTGATTAAAAAGTAGACCTAGCAAAATAAAAATTCTCAAATAGGTTCTTGCATGTATTTAATAGACTTTCGTTTAGAGGTCTTTTTTAGCGGTGGACAACGTTTGAACTCAGCTTGCTACTACTTGCCAGACAAAGGAGATAGTTAATAAGAAAGGAATTATCAACATTAATTTAGAAGGATAATATTTAATAGGCTAGTGTCGATTGGTCCGACGTAATAACTATGCCATACATTATTATGATGCTTAATGTGAAGTAAAGGTAAGGGTTAGTAGATTAAAAACACGTAGCCGGACCAAAGTACGTTGTGAAATTATCTAGATGTCGTACCAAGAATTTAGAGATACCTAACTTTTCACATTGCATGCAAACACTAGGGAAGAATTTTAATTGCTACGAATACGGTGTTATGAACCTATGGGGAACACATACACCCTAGTTATCTCACAACTTGATAAAAACAAAATCATTACTTTTGATTATTTGTTTACTTATATGTATTAATGAAACTTGTTTCACAAAACCCCCTCTTTAATTACTTGTTTTCGGAAAGAGCTTGGCTAAATAGACAGAATTGTACATTGAAGTTATGTCTAGTCCATTTTCCTCGTGGAATCGACCTCAACCTATTAGTTGGATTCCTTAATTGATATGACCGCTTATACTTATTTAGGGATGTATAATTTGAACGTATCAAATTTTGGCGCTGATGTCGGGGAAAGTGGCTTTTAGATTAACTTTAAATACATTATTGACATTTAAGCAACAATTTCTTGATTTTACTTTTTCATTTTGTTTCTATCTCTTTAATCTCTTACATTAGTCTATGCCAAGTACACGAAGCCGAGGAGAACCACTCTGTTGTACACTACGAAGAATGGAAAATAAACAGAACCTAGATAATCTAGGTGATAGGGCACTTTGTCAACCTCCATTACTAGTTGGATCAAACAATCAAGCTTTTGTTGATAATCCAAATGATGATACACTGAGGATTCAACCTCCAGCTTAACGACCTCAGGATTATTATGGAGGCAACATTAATAATGTTGACTCTAATAGACCTCTTGTAATGTCCCCTTTGCCACATGGGCATACATTTTTGATGACGAGTAGTTTGATACAGATGCTCACTGCGAGGGGTTTATTCTCTAAACTTAAATAAGAATATCCTCATGCCCACATAGCTGAGGTCTATGTACAAGAGTTGTGTGGGTAGGCAAGAGTTGGATATGAACGTCATTGGGTTGCAAGTGTTTCCTCTATCATTTACAAGAGATGTCGCCATATGGTTTATTGAGATTGCGTACGACTCCATTTATACTTGGGATCAGTTGAGAGATGCATTCATAGCAAGGTACTACCCTGTGTCCAAGAAGCTTTAATACAAAGATAAAGTGAACAACTTTGTGGCACTACCTCGGGAGTCCGTGAGTTTCTCTTGGTACAGATTTACTGCATTTGTGTGAGGCGTCCCAAACCACTGTAATTATGATGATTCATTGAAGGAGTACTTTTGCTAGGGTCAAGATGATAACAATAAAGTAGTAGTCAACACTATTACAGGGGGTTCCTATGGTGAGTGCACATATGATGAGATTGTATAGAAGTTGGAGAAGATATCTCCCACAACAAGTATTGGAGCACTATAAAGTAGGACACTTGGAGAAACACGTTTGCAGTACAAGAAACAAACCATTGATAGATGAGACGCGTAATGAGTTTGCAGAGATGAGAGGTGAGCTAGGTTTGGTTTTGAAACATGTTAGTGGTGGTGCAGAAAGGGTAAATGTGGTGAACTTCTTGACTAAAAATCCAATGCCGGTAGATGATTACTATTATGAGGAAGATGCCTAAGCAGTAAATGAGGAAACGGGGCGTTTCCGACCAAATTCCCAAGGCTCCAATCAGGAGAATTGGACCAAAGGTCAAGGAAATCTAGGTCAGATTCATTATAACTAAAATCGAGAGGGTCAATATGTTCAAGATGGGAAGTATAAACGCGATAAAAACATCAACCGAGTTAACTATGGTAATAGGAATGATTGGAGTGGGCCCTACATTCCCCCATAAAATTGGGAAGTTGATCCTAGGTATGGTGGAGGTAGTATTGCTCCAGTTAAAGATAAATTACAGAAGCTGATGAGGAGATATGACACTACTGATGAGCATGCCGAGGAGATGAGAGGTGATCCAGTTCATATTTCGCAAATGGTGGACGCACATGCGATTTCGATAAAGCATCTTGAGCTACGGATTGCTCAATTGTATAATATTGTGAATCCATGCAAACCTTTTAATCTTCCTAGAAACACAAAAGAAAATCCAAAAAATGATGTGCATTGCATGACGGTCACTACTCGAGGTGGTAAGAAAACCATTGACCAACCTATGCCGTGTGTGGTAGAAGTTAATATAAGAAAAAAAAGAGGTAGTAGAGACTAATGAAGAGTTGGTGGACAATGCGGTGATAAAAGCAGAGGCGTCTCAAATAGATGTGCCCATTCCTAGAGCTCCAGCACTATTCCCTCAATGATTATTGAAGAAGATTGAGGATGGTAATTTCCGGCGATTTATTACTACGTTAAAACAAATTTCCATCGATGTCCCTTCGATAGAATCTCTGGAACAAATGTCCAGTTATGTTAAGTTTATGAAGGATATGGTTAAAAAGAAGAGTTGGGTGAGTTTTAAGGATGATGATCGAATGTAGTATTGTAGTACTATTGCTACAAGGTCGCTTGTGTAGAAAATGAAAGACCCTGGCACTTTCACCATTCCATGTACAACAGGGTTGTTACACTTTGCTAAAGCACTATGTGATCTTGGTTCAAGCATAAACGTCATGCCTCTTTCCATTTATAAGAAGTTAGGTTTGGGTGATCAAAAGCCTACTGCAATGCGGTTACTGATGGCTGATCAAATAGTGAAGTGGCCCGTTGGTATACTCCTTGATGTGCTAATGAAAGTGGAGTCATTTATATTTTCGTCCAATTTCGTGATTCTTGATTGTGAGGTTTACTTTGAGGTTCCCATTATTCTAGGGAAGTCATTCCTTGCCACCGGGCGTGCATTGGTTGATATGGAAAAGGGCCAGAAGAAGTTAAGGTTGAAAACATAAGAAGCAACTTTCAACATCTGTAGGTCCATAAAACAAAGTGGTAACTCCTAATATTATCTTCTATGTTGTACAAAGTTGAGAGTATATTTGAGGTACAAATTTAGGAGAGATTAGGCATCATGGCACAAGCGGCAGTAATCAAGAATTTTGTGAGTGACGGTATTTAAGAGTATGGGTCTTTAGTTGCAGACTCTGAATGAATTGAATATTGGCAGAAAACAAAATAAATTGGAGTTAGATATGAAGCATCGGGAGTCTCCAGCCGTGAAACCATCTATTGAGGAGGCGCCCAAACTATAGATTAAGGTTCTACCACCTCATCTTAGGTATGTGTTCTTGGGTAGAGATGATACGTTGCTGGTAATAATTTTGGAAGATTTGATGGTTAACAACTAGAGTGTTTAGTGGTGGTTTTGAAGAGGTTCAATAGAACCATTGGTTAGACTATTCCAGACATTATTGTTATCCCTCATAGTATTTATAAAAATCCAACTCACCTGATCATAAAACAAGTGTTGATCACCAAAGAAGGTAGAATCCACCTATACTAGAGGTAGTGAAAAAGAAGATCATTAATTGGTTTGATGCTATAGTCATTTATCCTATTGCAGATATTAGTTGGGTGTGCCTTGTCCAGTGTGTGCCTTAAAAGGGTGGGAAAAGGGTGGGATGATAGTGGTGCCTAAAGAGAGGAACGAGCTTGTTCCTATGCCTCGAATGACCAGATGGAGAGTTTCTATGGACTACCTGAAATTGAATGTGTGGAATGAGAAGGACCATTTCCACATGCCCTTTATGGATCAGATATTATATAGACTCGTCAAGAAAAAGGTGGTACTGTTTTATAGATGATTATTCAGGTTATAATTGAATCTCCTTTTCCCATGACGATCAAGATAAAACCACTTTCACTTTACCTTAGGGGACATTCACATTCAAAAGGATGTCGTTTGGGTTATGTACTGCACCTGCCACATTCCAGCGATGTATGATGTCAATATTCTATTATATAGCGGAGGACACTATTGAGATGTTCATGAATGATTTTTCGATAGTTGGCGACTCCCTTGATTTATATTTTAGTCATTTGGACGAGGTACTGAAAAGATTTGAAGATTGCAATCTTTCCCTTAATTGGAAAAAATGTCATTTTATGGTGAAAAAGGTATAGTATTTATCCATCGCATCTCGGAAAAGGAAATAGAGGTTGATCGAGCTAATGTCGAAGTTATAGAGAGGTTTCCCCCACCATTCACTGTAAAAAATGTGAGAAGTTTTCTTGGAGAAGTGGGTTTGTATCGGAGGTTTATGAAGGATTTTTTGAAAATTGCACATACTTTGTGCAAACTACTTTAAAAGGAATGTAAGTTATATTTCGATAAATCCTGTCTAAAAGTGTTTGGAGAACACAAAGAGAAGTTAGTGTCTGCGCCCAATATTATTTCATCAGATTGGATTAAACTTTTTAAGGTGATGTGTGATGCTAGTGGGGTTTCTATTGGTGTGGTATTTGGAAAAAGAAGGGATAAAATCCTTCACCCCATTTACTATGCAAGTAAGGAATTGAGTGAAATGGGAGAAAAGGCTGAAATGATTTTGAGGTAAAATATAGAAAGGGGATTGAGAATGAAGTTGCCGATCATTTATCTAGGCTAGAGGATAATGATATGCGTGAAATGGGAGAAAAGGCTGAAATTGATGATGCATTCCCTGATGAACATGTATTGGCCGCTTCTCAATATTTGATCCCACGATTTGCAGATTTAGGAAATATATGACTAGTGATATACTTCCTTCAGTCTTATCTTTCCATAAGATGAAGAAGTTCATGTATGATGTTAAAAGTATCTTTTGGGATAAGCCTTATTTATACCGGAGTTGTTTCGATTGTATTATTCGTCATTGTGTACTAAAAGTTGAGATGTTGAGCGTTTTGGAGGCATGTATCTCCTCCCCTGTGGGAGAGCACCATAGTTGTATCCGCACTATGCATAAGACTTTGTAGTATTGATACTATTGGCCAACACTTTACAAATAATTTCACGAGTTCGGCAAATCTTTTGATCGGTGACAATGAGATGGAGGTATTACGAAGAGGTAAGGCTCCCATTAAATCCTATTCTAGTGATTAATTTATTAGATGTATGGGGCATTTATTTTATTTACCCATTTGTGAGTTAACATGGAATGAAGAATATACTTGTGACGGTTGACTATGTGTCTAAATGGGTGGAAGCTATAGCGCTGCCTAGCAATAATGGAAAGAGTGTCACCGCTTTCCTAAAAAAGAATATCTTCTCCAGATTTGGCACACCTAGGGCCGTTATTAGTGATGGTGGCTCCCACTTTTCTAATAATGTTGTTCAAAGGGTTATTGGAGAAATATGGTGTTCGCCATAATGTGGCAACTCCTTACCATCCACAGACTACGAGCAAGTTGAGATGTCCAATCAACTGATCAAGAAAATTATGGCGAAAAAAGTGAATGCTAATTAACAGATTTTTCAAAGAGGCTTGATGATGCTCTTTGGGCCTACCACACTGCATACAAGATTCCTCTTGGTTGTATCCATACCAACTTGTATATGGGAAAGCTTCTCAATTGTAGGTCGAGTCAGAGCACAAAGCAATGTGGGCAATGATGAAACTGAAGATTGTTTTGAATAAAGAAGCGAAACGAAGACTAAATGTGTTAAAGTAGTTCGATTTGTTTTTCCTCAAAGCCTATGAAAGTTAATCCATCTATAAATAGAATATGAAGAAGTACCATGACCAAAGGATTGAAAAGCATAAATTTGCGGTAGGTGACTTGGTTCCTCTATTCAAGTCTAGGATATGCTTGTTTGCGAGAAAACTCAAGTCCAAGGTAAAAGGGCCATTCCTCATAACTAATGTTTTCTCACTCGGAGCAGTTGAGCTGGAGAATAAGGAGGGTGCGAAGTTCACATTCAACGGGCAAATGATTAGGATCTACCTGGGACATGCAGAGAGTGTCCATGAAGTGGTTGAGACCTATCACCATGTTGAATTCTGTGTAATCAAGGAGCCTGCGTCGTGCCGTGACGTTGAATCAAGAGCTTCTCTGAAGGTAACCCAAGGTGTATCCCTTAGCAACTAATAGGTTTTATTTTCTTTGTAGGAATAGATATGTTGTAGTATTTTGTTTTGCTTTAATCTTATTTCATTCTTTTATGAGTGATAGTGTTGGCTAGATATTAGTATAGGTTATGTGTCTCTAAACTCTCTGGAAAAAACACAAAAAGAATCGTAATGGGTGCTACATGTGCACGAACCAAAAATAAATATCTTCAAAAAATGGTCTGGTGCACAGTACTACGAACCACATCGACGGTCCACCATCCAATCGACGAACCGTCGATGGTGTCCATAGAGCCCAGGTATGTCTCACAATGTTTGTTAGTGTTAATGTAATCGACGGTCCCAGTTGATGGACCATTGACAAGGTTACGTTAGTTCAAACCGCCAGCGACCTGACTCGACCTGGCCAGTCATATTAAAGGACATAACGGTTTGAATTCATTATCACCTTTCAAATCTTTTAAAATTCCTTCCAAAACCGTTGTTCTTCATTTACTTCCTTCCGTTCTCATAAACCATCATATTTCCATCTTTCATATCCATCCCAGATAAAAATTCCCTTTTTCCCGAAATTTTCTATGCCAAAATTCTCTTTTGTGTCCTTTGTTTTTCGACCGGTGTTCAAATCAGGCGCATAGGCTACTGTAAAAGTTCATCTCACAACAATACCACTTCGGAATAAAGGTATTACGAATTTCTTTCAAATTTGAATTATGTTCATGATGTTTAAATGAAATTCGACAATGGGTCTTGACTAAGGGACTAATATAAGTAAAATTGCATGTTAATACTTGTGTAATATGTCCCTCGAAATGATACAAAGTTTTTTTATGGTCTTATAATCTTCTTAAAATTGACTATTATAACAGTGTCTTCCAATTTTGACTTAGGGTTTCGTATTTTGGGTGATTACGTAGGCCAAATACTTGCAATCGAAACTCTAGGAATGAAGAAATGGTCTCTTTCTTGTTAAAATGTATTGTACAAACTCCAATGGGTCTAGAAGTTTCCACAAATAGTGATTTCAAATAAGCTTGAAGTTAGTCTAAGACTAACCATACGAGAACCTGTCGACAGACCGTCGGTGAATCAACGGGCCATCGATTGGATAATCCCAAAAGTGATTAAGTCTTGAATGACGGAGGTGGACTACAGTCGGTCGACTGATCGACGAACCATTCTTCACGTCTACTGTTTCACTCAGAGAACCTATTTTCTTAAACTTCAAAAATAATGTTATGTGTTAGACGACAGAAGTGGACTACGGTATGTCAATCGATCGACGGACAATTCTTCACGTCCTTTTTTTCCATTTGAGAAGTCACAAAAATTGAGTAAGCGGAATAAATCTAAGTGTCAGAAGATGGAACCTATCTACGGAAAATCGATTCATCGACAGATTGTAGATAGTGCCTGTCATCTTTAGATTGCAGAACTGCTTTATGTTATGAAATATGTTATTTTTTGCTCTAATTTTTGTCAGTATGTTGTAATGTTTATTTGACACTAACAACTGCTCTACAAGTAAAAATTTCATAGGAAAAGGATATCATTTACTAAAAGGGCAAGTCCAAGTCTCTACCCCCGTCTCGTTGGATGATTACTACCTCGGACAACAAGCAAGACCCAGAGTATGTTCCACCGGGTGCAACCACCCCCACACCAACTACACGAGTCACTAGGGGTACCCCTTAAAAGGTGTTTCCCAGCATAGTCACTACCTCCTTGTTTGATGACGAGTGCACACTCACCGGCTCACCTTACGGGGCAACCTGTAGCTCTGAAGGAGCATCAGGCTCCAAATCTGCTTTTGGTTCCGGGTCATCCCACTCTTCAAGGTTGAATAAGGCTACTGCCTGCAGTTTCGTGTCTCAAGGGACCACTCAGCCAGAATATGACGATCACCAAGCCTTATATGATGAGGCTACTACATCAGAGTCTTACCTTAAACCCCGAGTAGATGTCCCTGCACCAGTCGTTAAGGAACCTAATCGCTGGTGTGGCGATGATCAGTATCATGTCTTCAAATACGCTCAAATGTTCAATTAGAAGGGGGTGATGACCATGTTGGTGAGAGTTGAGTGTTGCGTTCTTACAGGGAGCTTCCATACGGTCCTCGAGGTTTACATATTTTTTTCCTGGCACAAGTTAGAGTGGATGGCTCGGGGTCTGGGTACCTAAAATAAGGATATAGTAAGGGAGTTCTACGCTTTCTATGTGGCTTTTCTCCAAGTTATCTCGATAGGCGGAAAAGACTTGCCAAACATGACGCGCACACTTCTGTGTTAGTATGAGGCTTCCAGGTATATATCTCCCTTATCACTCTCCGCCAATTCTTATATGGCCCAACCAATGAGACATAGTGGGCCCCCTTACTCTTGAATTCAACTACAGGAAGGAGACTGTCAAAAATGGCGCATTTCAAAGGACACCCGAGCAGCATATGAATATGAAATAAATGTTGGCTCAGCATTTGGCAGTTGAGGGTCAGAGCGCAGCCTGGGTGTTACACCCCCGAGAGGTAATTAAAAAGGCAAGTCTCACCTTCACCACCAATTTCTTCTAGTGGTTAGTTCGACACCGCTATCACCGACAAATGTCGACAATATTCTTTCTTGTGATAGGGCAGTGCTGGTAGCACCCTTAGTGGCCGGATTGGAGATTAACTTTTGCGAAGCTGCCGATCACGGTGATCCATGAGATGGATTTCAAAACTTCGACTACTTACCCCTTTTCTTGTCTTATATTCCACTTGTGCAGGGATGAGTGAGTGCCACTATTGAATTGTGATACACTCTATTGTCCGGTGGGGACGGTTGAAATGGTTCTCATATGGGATGAGGCTAATGTAGCCGTACCTCAGAGAGGGCCCGTAGTTGAGTTGCAGCCTTAGAGTGAGAACTTGGCGAACACGATGGATTTATCCCAAGGGGATGACCGTGCTACTTCAAAGACCGTGGACACCACCATGACTTAGTCCACCCATGCAGCAAGTCGAGCCCAGTTCCACCCGATCCACTCCGCCATCTGCAGCACTAGTTATGTTGGCATGGGTCCAAAAGTTAGAGGCCCAAATGTCCACCTTGCTATATTACGTAAAACCTTGGATGCAGAAGTCCATCGCCGAAGCTGAAGACCGTAATGAGAAGAGGGTTCCCTTAAAACAAGAGCAGAAGATTCAGGCAGTTCACCATCTACTTGACACCTTTGAGTTGCGGGTACTTGCACGCCCAACCCCACCATTGACTTGACTACTCTTCAAGAGGTTGTGGCTAGTTTGCAGGCGCATTTACACACTATTCTGGAGACGTGGGGGACTAATTCCAAAAGTGTACCTTTCGAGCTGGCGGAGGACACAGTACTTGCCACCCTATTTACAACTCCTCCTAAGTCACAACGTCATCCACATGGTCATGCAAAAAGGCATCGTCTAGACACACTTCCGAGGGAGAGGATTCCCATGCAAGGAAGATGAAGAAGACGAATCTTGAGGCTGCGAGGAGAGCTTCTTTGAGTTATAAGGAGGCCCGCCAGATGAGGTCACGAGAGATGTATGCTAGGTCATCTAGTACCATATAAGTAACTGGTGAGATGATCATTAGTTTGGGTGCGGAGATTGCTATGGGCACTACTGAGGATGACCTAATTACTGTTGTTGCGAGTTTCGAGAAACCGGACCACACCGACATTATGAGAGATCGTCGGTGCTATGCGCCTCATTTTTTCTTCATCTACATCCTATACATATACTTTATATGCACCAGGGACAATGACATAATCTTTTTGTTGGGGATTGGGTAAATGGAAAGTTTGTGTAAGGGTGAAGTATGAGTAGTCTAACTCAAAATCCTCTCTTGGGGTTTTCTTGGCTGTGTTATTTTTCCTAAGAGACTGGTTAATTTTCTATTGAACAATTATGTCTTTATTTGTAAAAAGTATTAAAGCATAAAAATTGAAGCATGATGACTTTAATTAAATGATATCTCGTCCTGGAAGGTGTTTGAATAATTAGTTGAAAATAAGTTGAATGTGTTGGCTCTAAGCTTGACAAGGCACTCGCTGCATTACCCACAACTAACACCTAAACTGGAAAATCTAACACTCTGATAGTGCAATGAGGTGTGAAGAGAGTGTGAGGAGTTTTGATTGTTCAACAGTTGGTACCTATCTAGAACTTGCCCGGTAGGGGTCCTTTTGGGTGGTTTGAAGTGTGTGAATCTTCAATTTTGAGTCTTGATTGGATTTAAAAGACTTTCTAAAGGATAATATCATAAGGAACTTGTTGCAAACATCCTATAGTCGGCAAAAGTAATATGCTGATCATAGGAAAACAGAATTAGTGTTTGAACAAGGTGATAAAGTGTATTTAAAAATTTCGCCCATGAAAGGGGTAGTTACATTTAGTAAGAAACGGAAGTTGAATCATCATTATGTGGGTCCCTATAAAATCTAGCAAAGCATTGATAAGATTGACTATTAGTTAATGTTGTTTAGTGAATTGACAGCCGTTGATCCTGTTTTTCATGTTTCTATGCTAAAGAAGTGTGTCGGTGATCCCGAGTCTATTCTTCCTATGGAGGGTCTTGGTGAAAAGGATAACGACTCTTGTAAGGAGGTTCCTCTTCAAATCTTTGATAGGAAAGCAAAGGATTTAAGGAATAAGGAGGTGTTTGTCGTAAAGGTGTTCTAGAAGAATCACCTATTTGAGGGTGTGACATGGGAGGCCGAGGCCGACATGAAGTCCCGTTACCCTTACCTATTTGATCACTAAAGTTAGTTGTTGTTACTAATAATGAACCTATTTGATCACTAAAGTTAGCTGTTGTTACTAATAATGAAAATAATGACTACAAATAAAAGTTTCTTGATTTCTGGTGAAGTTTTGCTAAAATGTGCAATTTTATGTCCTTATAGGGAATAATACAGTGAAATGTGCATTTGGTCTTGAAAATTTTCAATTCATCTAGTCTTGACTCATGTTGTGCATTTTGATATTGTGAGTCGATGAAATGATATGTAGCATGTTGATAATTTAAGATTTGGTATAATTGACTCATATATGATATGCTAATCTCTTGTTGTTGTTA